>LKNJ01000919.1:30975-100810 GCA_002120245.1 Maccullochella peelii
ACACCGTTAATGACACGTAGTTGGATATCCAGGGGCAAGCAGTGCACCGACCGAGCCTGGCTTCACGTCTCCTGCAGACGTAATGCTCTCCAGATGTCGGCCTGCAGACTGCCTGCCAAGTGAACTTGCACAATCCCCTCTTCTAGCCCAGGCGTCAAGAAGATGGAATCACGAATTATTAAAACCGAGAGTTCCGGTGTTGAGATGTGGAGTTAGGGGCCGCTGTAAATGATCCCATAAACACGCCTCTTTGATTTATTTAAACACCCAAGCTGTAACTGGCAGTGCCCACTTTGTGTGTCGCCTAGCAACCGCGTTCCAGAACCATCACCTACTGGATAACGTTCTATAAGTCACAAATGAGCTGTTATTGATTAAGGTTAATTGGACAGTGCACTGCGTTTTTGTTTTTTTTGAGTGCTTTGGTGTCATGCTCAACAAGTGTCAGAAAGTCACCATGTGTCTCACATTTTCCGTGAATACACTAAAAGGAAAAATAGCCATATGAACAGTCACGTGATGCAAGGTTGAAATAATTTGAGCTAAAATTATTTTGTTATTTTGCCATCACAGCAGCTGATATTTTTCTCAGTGTCATTTATTTAAGTTCATATGTGAACAGGTCTCTGTCTACCCATTTCTAACCATATGCTGAACAGTAAAAGTCATAACTGACTATTACAAGCTGAATGTATTTATATTTAAACTGGCATTTTTACTGCTATTTGCAGTCCACCACTTCCACACTTTTGGTGCTCAAAACAGAACGATAGACCTGGGATGTCATGTTAGCTTCTGCCAATGTACCCAACCTTTAACACTGTGCATCAGTGTTACTGATTTCTTAACAGCTTATGAGGGTGCAGAATGGGGTGCATCCACATTATCATGCATCCTCTATGGGTGAATATGATTTTACTGCTGTTACAACAGGGATAACATTTTGATTCATATTCTGAAACTTTTGCACGTGTAAAACAGTAGGCAAGGCTTTTCTTTTAAAGTGGCACTCCACTGATTATACACTTGAAGATCAGTTTACTTCTCATGGGGAGTGCGACTCAGCCTGTGAGAACAGTTGTAGGGTGTCTGGAGGGAGCTTTCTAAAGTCTGAGAAAAATAACATAACATCAGGTGTTCTCTCAGCTTGGCCTTGGAGACTATACTACAGGAAGCCTGCTTTACAAACTGGGGTCATGAAGTTTGAAAGGCGCGCATTTATGCCACGTTCATGTCATGGAGTTATGCAAATAGCAATAGCAAATAGAGTTCACATCAACATCACGTTCACGTCGTAATTATGACTCAGAAACTCAGACTTCTCTCTCAAACTCAGATATAGCCAACTTGGAGCTTCTTGATACAAAAGTCTTGAGTTGTCCTGTGATGTGAACGCTCGCAAGTCGTAAACATGGGAATCTTTCCCATCTCTCCCATCTATACCTTGTGACAGGAATGCAGCATTACCAGGCAGGGAGGGTCGAATGTTAAACACCATTGAGTTGCATTGTGGGAAATGTAGGATCCAGCCTTATGGTAGCGCAATACTTGCTGGAGTAAAAAGGTAGATTTCAGTGTTTAAAGAAATCTTACTGGCACTTGGCATCGCACCAGCTTACCTTCTGGAGACCAGCTGTGGCTCAAAGTGGATGAAGAGTTTGGCATGTTTCTGCTGTCCACTTCAAAACTATGAAACACTGAATGGAAATGTTTAACTTGATGGATGACTTTGGAGGAGAATTTGGATCAACAGAGTCTGCCCAGGTTGTTCTGTTCTTGGGGTAAACAGCAGAAACCCTTATGAATTGCCCATGGTCCACATGGACTGCCAGGATCTTTAGGATCAGTAAATAAAAGGTTATAGTTCAAAATAACAATTTACAAATGAAAAACCCTTACAGTGAAAAGTGGTTATAGAACCATAGCAATACCTGCCCATTGCCTGCTTTGTAACTGTGGCAACGGCCATCCTTTAGACTGGTATCCTTCACCTCTTTTGAGTCAGGAACGGTGGGATTTTCTAGAGCTGAAGATGTCAGGTAGCTGATCTAGAATGTACTAGTGTTTATTATCTTCTGTTTTGTTGTTTTCATTCACTATGGCATCCGTCCATATTATTCTCACGTGCTGTCCTCTGTTGCCATAGCAATGCCTGATGTCTTGCTGCATTTTTGTCTCACGCTCAGGCGGGAAGAGGAGGGGAAAAGGAGATAGATGGAGGTGTGGGGGTGAGGAGATACAGGTCGCATCACCAATGGCAAGCTGCTTTTATATTATACAGTCAGAAGTGTTCAGAAGCAACCGTAGTGTGTGTTGTGACGCCCTGTGTTGGTGCTGCATTGTGCCTCTCTCTGTTTTTCTCTCAGTCTGTCCGTCTTTCTCTCTGCGTCCGTTTCCCCATCCCTCCTACCTCTCGCTGACCACATGCCTCAATCAGTTTCAGGGGCCCTTTCTCCCCAGACAGAGGCCATGTTAGTTCAACGACAGATTGCACAATATGCAGTGGTCTGGGCATGAATGCGCACACACACACACGTACACTCATATGCATGTTGGCAGGCAGGTTAAGCACGCATACACACACAACAGCGTGCTTCCTTTTTCAGTATCCCTAGGGCTACCAAACATGTTTTTTCCCCTCTGTCAGTAGCTCTTTTTTTAGCCATGGTTTCTGCTTTTTACACTTTAATGTGTGTGACACTGACAAACAGGGCTGAGCACATAAAAAGATGTGGAACTGACGGTGCAGAAATAGCTGACTGAGGTCAAACGTGGTGAGAACTAGTCACTGTCCATGCAGCTTTACTTGCTACTTTATTTGTTTCTAGGTTTGTCCCTTGGTCTGTCTGTCTGTCTCTTTGTCTGTCTGAGGTTGCTTTGTGGCCACAACTATGTTGTTGAGACTGTGGCCTCGGTGGCAACAGGAATCCACGAGCAGAGTAGCACAAAATTCCCATGGTTCCCTCGACATGTTTTTTTTTCAGCCAGCACACATTTACAAAATGGCTTTTGGCTCACTGGTTTGGCTCTTCGTATTTGATGAATGGGCATAATCTCCTATTTGCGGAAGTTTCCCTTTTTCAAGGTTTTTCAAGGATTTGCGTTTGACAGAGAGTCTTATACTTCCCATTGGTCAAAATAGAACCATCGAAGCTTTGTAATTTAGTTTTTTGTTCTTTAGGTTCAGATCTCCATTGGTCTCTGCATGTCTACGCAGAGAGGTATGTTATTGGTAAACGTAGGTTACAATAGCTCGCACACGTCTCCCAAATTTCAACAACGTATCATTTGCACAAGAGCGTTAAACAAGCTGATTGATTTATCCAGCTCCCATTAGGCTGTGGGTTCATAACTAATAGGGGAAAAATCATAACAAACATCATACTCAAAATCTCCGCACATATTTTAACTAATTCTCCTAGTTTTTACTATTAAACTAAGAACATTTGTGAAAATGTTACCCCTGAAACAATTAGTCAATTGGTCAAGAGACGGAAAATTAATTGGCAACTATTTTGATAATCGATTTATCATAACTTAAGTCATTTTTCAAGAAAAAATGCCAAACATGTGGAGGCAAGGCAAGTTTATTTGTATTGAGAGATTTATAGATGAAAAGACTTTAAGCTCTATTCTCTGACACACTGGAAGCCATTTGAAGGTTCCAGCTTCCCGAATGTGAGAACTTGATGCTTTTCTTTGTCATTCATCAATGCAAATTGAATATTTGTGAGTTTTGTACCGTTGGTCAGATAAAACAAGTAATTAGAAAATGTCACCTTAGGCTCTGGTGAATTATAGTAAGTATTTTTCTTCAAACCTGTCTTTCTTTAAACCCTCAGTGAAATTGTAGGAGATGAAAAGTAGTCACCGTTAATGATTAGCGCACATGTTGGACATACTGTACACTGTTTTCTACCTGACAGCAGGTGAATAATGGAACACATTGAACCATGTTCTTGATAGTAGGCCATGTTTTTTGTCATTAGCAGGTCTTTTTCATGGGCCCTGGCTCTGTGAAGACTATTTAAGATGTTGCTGTGGGTTCATTGTTTACGTCAAAGAGTTGTTGATGTTTTTACTGCCAGCCAGAGATTGCCACCCCCAGTCTCTGAGGTTTGGGTACTTTTAATGCCCACTTCCTCCTGCAGAAGTAACCCACCAATCACCAACATCCGATCATTGGCCTTCTCCCTCCTACACGCCCTAGTGCTCCAGTCATAGTTGAGAAAAACAGGTTTTCCTCAGCGTAGGGACCTCCCACAGTCCACTCTGGGTTAAGCCCGTTCAGACATATTTCCTCTTGTAAACTGTCCCAGGATCAGAGGGGGAGGCTGTAAACACATAGAGGGACAGTTTAGAAAGTTATACTGCCCGATCCTTACCATGCTACAAACTGGAGGGGTGCATCCTAACTTTGGCTTCAGGAAGTAACTGCCACCACATGCTGGGTGAACCTCCTCCTCCTGCACTACCCTGTGGACCATAGCGTATCCCTTCAGTAAGGTTACAGAAGGAAGGATGTTTGTATGTATTAATGGCGTCTGAGGTACAAACAAGGGCAGGAAAGAGCTGGTTTTCAGTCCAGAATGACGCAAGGTTTGTTAAGCTTCAAAGTAAAGACATTGTTTGGAGAGACATGGTTTGTTGATGAAACTGGCCCCGTAACTCTAGCCTATGTGCTGTTTACTCACTGGCAGAAGAAAAGAATGATTCTGCACTCACCCATTCACAAGATATTTCTATGTTGGTTGTGGTGATGTTGGTTTGATGACTTGTTTTGTAGGCAAAATATGTTGCTCCTGCTTTAAAGGTGCCCTTTGGAGTTTTTGGCCACTAGTAGCACAATTTGACAATGTTCTTATAAGTGTGTCCCCGGTTGGTCAGTGTCTCATGCACACACTGAAGCACATGAGTGACGAGACACATTCCTGCCAATGGTTTCCTACTATTCCACTGATCAACAGGTGGCCAAGAAACGTAGCAATGTGCCAGAAAAACTCATGGAAGAAGAAGACTGCTAGCAAGCAAACATGGATGTAAACAAAGCAGATTCCAAAATATTTTTAAATATCAGCTTTGCAAATGTTTTGTGAGGAAGGAAATGCATTCAGCATGTTTGTTAGGTCTCAAGCATGCACACAATTCATTTTAGTTGAGTAATACTAAATGTAAACAGAACTTTGTTTACAAGAAAACTCAGCTAGTACAGGAGGACCAATGAGCAGTTCCAGGTGTGATGCTTGATGCTCTTACTTCTTCAGTTGTTTGTTTCTCTCCATTTTATCCATTTATTGAGACAAATCATGAGATCCTGGATTCTTTTAAAGCTCTGATCCATACTAACTTGTCACGGTTGACTTCCTGACCATGTGGACCAACCATGATGTGGTGGTAGGGGCGACACTGATTGCACGTGTTACCCCCAAATTTCAACCTCAGGCTGGTGACAGTGATAGACAATTTGATGCAAGTACCAAACATTTGTAGCTACCACGAAACAGTTGCATTTATTAACCAAGTGACCTCTGTTAATTTATTCCCAACAGTTTTATGGTGCTATTCTAATTGTTACTCTACACTTGAATGATTCTTCTTCTTTTGAAAGTGAAAAGATGAGATGCAGAACAGGTGACCTGATAACAAACAGTGATGTCCTACTGTCTTGCTCTCTGCCAGCACCCGGCAGACCTACAACATCTGGCAGAGCGCTCTACACACTCTTTCATCGTGGAGCCCGCTACATGTGCGTCTGGGTTGGTGCATGCAGATGTGTCTGAGACAGGCTAATGTTGTTGACAAACTGTTTTGGTTTTGAGGTCTGTGTTAAGCTCCTAACCACGTTTTGAGTTTTCAGGATGAAGCAGAAGCCATCTATGTATCCAAGGGGTGTATTTTTTCAGATTACCATGCTTTTTAGACACGGATCATCTATCCATTTTGCTCCTACTGGTTTCTTAATATTATTTCCAGCTGTTTTCTACTGTTTGTCATGATCACATCCCTATAACCCCTACTTTTTTGAGTCTCAGTAGGCGTGGCAGAGGTCTGTTTTTACCCTGTTATGCAGTGTCTTACCATGAGATTGACGCGAGAACCTCTTTCCTGTAAGAATGCTCCCTCAGGGGGCCAAAAGTTTAACTTACCATCTGTGACCTGTTAAGCTCATCACTGCAGGAGGCAAACTGGACAAAGACACTCTCCAAAGCCTGTCTGCTTGATTTCTCATGGACGTGATTGCTCAAGTATTTTCCTGGATTTACATATTTTTAAACTGCAGAATTCGCAATTATTTAATAGATTATTATAATAATAATTTTATAGAGACTCTTTGAAGAAATTAGCATGTGTACTTGTCTTGATGACACTTCCAGCAGTAATCAGATACATACTTGGGGAGCAGTCATTCCGAATTAGCTGCAACAGCACTGGCTCTGTGGGTGACCTTGGTTATCCTGCCAATTTTAAATATTATTACTTCTCTCAGAAAACAAATGTTACGCTTATGTAAAATTCTGCGGGATAAAGTTTATTGGAAGTACTGATTTTAAGCAAATACATTATATGAGCCTTGAGATCCATAAAATATAAATAACTGAATTGTTGTAAAAGTCACATTGTAGGAGTTCTAGTTATGTTCGGCCAAATTCCTTTTTATTGTAACTTCTTTGCACTATAAATACACGTTAGTCACATGGGTACAGGCATCAATGAGTCAGTGATGCTTTTTGCATCACAGTCATGCTGCTAAATATGTAGACCTTTAATATTATGACAGTGAATGTCGTAACTGGCTTAGAAATGACCAAACAGTTTGATTGGATTTACAGAAAGTCTAAATATAAAAGGAGTGGAAGTAATAAAACTTATAAAAATATGTAATAATAGTTTGTAATTAGTAATAATAAAAAAAGATGTAATAAGAATGCATGTGAGTTGAATGAGCAGACTATAGCTTTATCACCTTAAACAACAAATGATCATATTTGTAGTTTCAATGGTGTCTGAAGAATGATAGAAAGTGGCACTATGGGAAGAAGTCTCATAGTCATATAATAAAAATAGTTATTGATGTATCAAATACTTAAACATTTTACTTTTTCATTCACATGCATTACATACAATCTCATCAGGTGTGTGAATAGGAAATCTGAATCCAAGATGATCGTGTACACCGCTAGCCAACCGTGTTCATTTTGTGTAGCCTAGCCTCTTCAAAATACAGTATACCTTGGCTCTGCGACTGTAGAGTAACAGCTGAATATCCTGTAGAGGTTCGCCTTCCGTAATGGAATAATTAACAGGTGCACTGAGGAAAATTCATCTCAGTGATTGTTTTGAACTGGTACCCATGAATCTGGTTTTGAGGAGAAGTCATGCGCTTCATTGACTCTGCAAATGCAGATTGACACTGACGAGGAAATTCTTACAAACGTCACAGTCAAACTATTGAATTCATCCTAGGATCCAGATAGGACCCAAAGAGCACAGGGCATGGTGTTGGGTGTCACATATCAAACCCCTGCAGAGTTGTGACATTTTTAAAGATCCTGCCATTAGATTTCTGATTTGATTGTGGTGACCCCTCAAGTAACTTGTAGTGTAGAACTGCTGCAAAATGAACCTACTAACACTGGATACTTGCGATGTAGCTACACTGAAAGCAGAGCATTTTGTGTGACATCCAAATTCATTTCAGAGTGTCAATCAAATATAAATATTCGACATGTAGATGCTTCACTAAAATCAAACATTTACATAGTATGTATGGAGACTAGGCCCCTGAGTGGTTACTCAAATGTCAATCTTAAAACAAGCTTGTTTTTTATGATCCTGAAAGTGGACCATTATTTGGAGATTTGAGGTTTTCATGTGACAGCAGCCATTGTTTAGCATTTAGGTCTGAAGTGTAGACAAGACCCCTTGTCTTATAACCAGCTCAAAACCGACCCCAACCCACGCTGCCAAGATGGTGGAGACAGAAAACCTGCCTGGGTCGAAGTCAAAGTCAGAAATAGAATCAGTAACAGCAGTAACTTGATGAGGAGACTGTTGGGACTTGAGAAATAAAAAACATTCAAATGCAGAGAAAATATTATGAATAGAATTCCAGTGTTACTCCACAAGCGGCCCTCTGCTCAGGCCTTTTGCTCCTGGTGGGGGGTGGAGGAGTCGGGGAGCACCACCACAGGCCCCCCAGCCAACCTCCCCTCTCCGTACCGGGGCCAACCGCAGGAATGTGAGCCGATGTCAGGAAGCTGTAAAGTGCTGACGCGGAGGTCAGCGAGCGTTTACACACATGTGGCTTTACTTTCACAATTCCATCTTACTTTTTCTCCTTTTCTCCTTCATCTGCTACTTGCTTTTTTCTTTCCTTATCTTCTTGACACCCCCCCCCCTTTCTTTATTCTTTTCTCTATTCTTTTCTCAACACGAAGGTTCACTTGGGTGGGTGTGCCTGGGGTTCCAGCGGTCCTGTTTCTGCCCCAACAGGTTGTGTGTTGAACTACAGGGTATCATCATAGCATTAGGCCCATTAGCTGGAGGCAACTAAATTAGCCTTAAGTGTGAATTTTGGGGGGTTTTTTAGCTTTTTTTTGGTAACATGTCATTTGTACACACATTATTTCATCAAATAATTCATCTTCAAATCTTATGAACACAACGCTTGGCAAACAGGACCCAGAAATCTAGTTTGTTTAAGCCATAGATGAGGACAAAGATGATTAGGATACAATTTGAAATCCTTCAAATAATAACATTTACGAGGACAACTCAATTATTAATAGGGGTAATATAGTATAAATATTATTATTTTGCAGCCAGATGACAGGTCAGATTAATGTAATCGAACATGTGTCACAGGCACTGACGAGAAAAACTACAAAGCACCAGTGCAAGAAAATAAATAAGAAAACTCAAGAATAATTTGAATTGAATATGTGCTATATATATTTATGTAACAATATTTTATTCAGTGGCGTTGAATTTAGAAAATGGACACCAAACCTATTTCTTGAAGTTGATTGAAGATGTTCTACTTGGCTTTACAAACAAACCAACACTGAAGATTGATGACAGCCTGACTTGGCAGGATTGACTGTTTTCATCGCCTGAAAATGTTGACCATCTGTTCCATAAAAAAATGGAGTACAACACGGAAAACGGCTTTGAAGTGCCAAAGAGAAAAGGAAAAAAGTGAATGGAAGCATTTGTAAAAGTAATTTGTACTTAAAAGAACAGTGGTCTAAGACTAGACACTAAGCTAGATGACAAGATTAGCATGTTATAACACATTTTTTTACTAATCTATCAATATCTATATAGCAGAAAGTGCATCAGCATGCTGACAATGCTATCATGCTGATGTTAAGCTTAGTTTAGCGTGTTAGCATGCTGACATTTAATTAGCACTCAAAACAAAGCACAGCAGAGGCTCCTGAGAGGCTGCCAGTGGTTTTGCAGGTATTTAGTCCAAAGTATCGGACAAATTAAAATTTCAACCTAATGATGGCGCTAGATGAGAAGCCAGTGGATCACCAAATTTATTATAATTTCATCCTGAGGGGAACATGGATGTCTGTACCAAAGTTGTCGAGACAATTCACTCAAAACCGCAGTAGTTCCCCGACATGGAATTTTTTTTTAGTCCCCTGAGGCAACTGTGGCTAGTTAAATATATTCCACAGACTTATACAAAACCCCTTAAATCTGTGTTGCAAAGAAACAGATGAGTAACAAATTAATAAAAAAAAATCTGATTCAAAACACCTGCAGGTGCAGTATTCATCACAAAGGTTCCATGTCTGAGAAATTATAACTGACTAACTGCGATTGATATATCTTTGATAATGGACTGCAGACACACAGCCCAGCAGACATGCCATATGCCTGTGTTTTTTACTTAGTCCCTATTCCATAAGTTACTCAGTTTTGTCTTGACTGTTTTGAGGAAGCCCAGAAATTCCACAGGGCCAGATCCACCATGTGGTTCTGCTCGGCTTCAGGAAACACTGGCCATGGACTGTAGTATGAAAGCAGGCGGCGCTCCTCTCTTGTTTTGATGGAGACAGCGAGGGCAGAGCTCCCTTCATCTGCTCTTCGCATTCTAAACAAACCTCTCACACCATCTCACTTCCAGTCTTCATCTCCAGTTTTCACCACAGAGATTTTTTTTCTGTGTGTGTGTGTGTGGGCACTGTAAATGTGGCATACTCCTGCCTTGATAGGGATACTAATATTTTTAAGCACTAGCCCCAAAGTATGTTTGTGGTGGCCCAAATGTAAAGTTATGTAAAAACCATACAGAAAAGGCAATTTAACGTAACTTAACCCCACCTGTGACACTACAATAAATGAAAAGACATTAACAGAATGAAAATATATTTTTTACAATAATAAAGTTCTTTGTAAACATATGGTACATATATTCTCTCACAGTCTCATAGTTCACAGTCTATCTTTTTCTAACCCCTCCACAAAGTAACTTTTTGTGGCCAGGGGCCATAGGGCCATGGTTAATGTCGAACCCTGCTTGAATTTCATACTGGTATGACTTTTACAAGTCAAACAAAAGCTTAAAACATAACATTCTGATGTCTTTTGTTGGTATTTTAAACCCTTTGAGCCCCATGAAAGTTTTATGGAGCACTGAGCAGCATTTTTTTGATCTACCATCACATTTACACGCGTATAAATCGGGTATATTTCTGGTGACACTCATCTCTTATTCTGTATTATACGCCTATAAATGACAAAAACCCTAAAATGCTGATGTTGAGGAGGTTGCAGTTTTTTGAGCCTTCAGCAGTGTTAACAAGGAAAGTACAAATGTTAACCTACAGGCTTATAGTTGTCTGGTACTGATTGTCTGTGTTTCTCTCTCTTCTCCATCAGCACTTCCAGACCATGCTGAAGACCAAGCTAAATGTGCTGACGCTGAGAAAGGAGCCGTTGCCCACGGTGATCTTCCATGAGCCCGAGGCCATCGAGCTCTGCTCCACCACACCGCTCACAAAGGGCAGGACCCATGCTGGATACAAGGTAGGATCACATGGACCTAATAATCCCTGAATCCACCCCTGGTCCTGAACACTAATTCTATAATAGCATTAATAGAACCATAATCCAACTGTTTTTCCTTTTCTTTTTGGAAACACACGTTTAATTCATTTCCACAACACACACAGAGTTTTTGAAGTATTTGCATCTGAATCACATCCTTGAATAATTAACATTAAATGTGGGCACATGCTTGTTTTCCTCCTCTCCCCGGCTCTGCTAAGTGTCAGATTGATTCAATGAGCTGTTTCACTCGCAGCCCATTCTCTTTTCTCTGTCCTCAAAACAGAAAACAAACAGGGCTACAGATTAAAATAGCAGCCATGCTCTGTTATTACACACAACACTTCCAAACAAGTAGTGTGTCTTTGTGTGTTTGCATGCCTTGTGCCACAGCATTGCTAGCATAACAAATAAACTGAGATGACTGTGGGCACATGTGAGACAACTTCAAGTGGCATTGCGGGTATGAGGATTTTGTTTTTGTGCGTTAAATGTTTTTGGTCACTTACGCTGTACCACTGACAAGCATGTCAGAAAAGGACCTTAACCTAACGTAAATAAACATTTCATATCTGGCAGTTGCCTTAAAGTTTGAGGAAAAAATAATTCCCTTTTGAAATCATTGCCAAGAAGCACACACGTGGAACACACAGTCCCCATGCCTGTTGTTGATGTTTGTCTGTGTTTGTTGGATCACTGTACAGAAGAGCAGGAACACACACAGACACACTATCATGTAGAAGCAGTCGCACGCACACACACACACACCTGTGAGTACAGTATATATATGTCTTGAAAAAAACTTTCCCAAGGCAGCTAAGAGGCCAAAAGTGCTGAGTCCTAACCAGCACTTCCCAAAAGCTCCGGATGTTCAAATGTAAAGATGAAGTGAAAGTCAGTAAGACGGC
Organism: Maccullochella peelii; assembly: GCA_002120245.1. Taxonomy (NCBI): domain Eukaryota; kingdom Metazoa; phylum Chordata; class Actinopteri; order Centrarchiformes; family Percichthyidae; genus Maccullochella; species Maccullochella peelii. The sequence continues at coordinate 42,948 of LKNJ01000919.1, forward strand.
CTTTACTGGCACAGCAGAGGACTTTTGGTCTGACCAGGAGACACACACACACACACAGTCATGGAGACAAACAAGTTACCCAGCAGGGTTTTCATTGGCTCAAAATCAAATGGAAGTGTAAAAATGATTTATTATTAATCCAGAGAATTAAGATGAGAATAAAACAGAACACAGAAAATGAGATGACAGCTTTGTTTTAAATTTAAAAAAAACATTCCTGATGGTGTGACATTGTTAAGCAGATGCATTATTTACCACAAAGCTTTTCACCTGTTACCCTGCTCTTCTCACGTCTCTTAAAGACAGCTGTTATCCTGCCACGATAAAATCAAGCACGATTTTCTCGTCTTGTAAATGCTGCAGTGAAATTGTATATTTATTTTCCGTCCTCCTCCAACTCAAACCATACAAACACGTCAACTCCTTCACATTCTCATTAATTTTGCATATTAAATGCAACACTTACGGAAACTACATCATGTCTCTTTCAGTTGGTAGAAAACTTTCCAAAGAATCAGCAATTTTCTATTATGTCACAGTACTTAGATTGTTCCAGGGAAGTCCAATCTTGGGCGTCTGAAACTCCCAGAATGCATAGTGGAAACTAGTAAGAATTGATACTCCCACACCTCTCTCACCTTTTTGACATATAAATACTCAATAATATGACACAACAATTAAACAATTGTTTTTCAGATGGCAATAAGAAGATCTAACCAGCTCTTTATATTACACAAAATAAACAATGTAATGATGCAGTTTTTCAGTGGGAACCAAGGTAGCAGCGACACACAGCAGCCTCTCGTATCATCCCATTCCCAATCACTGCCATGATATAAGATAAATATTGGTATATCGCCTAGGTGCACGCTGCACTGAGCTGGACTTGGTATCCCTCTCTGTCTAGTGTGAATCCCAGCATCCACTCGCCATCCGCTCCTCTTCTGTACTCGCTGCTCTTTCCAGCGTCCCCGAGAATGCCAAAGCCATGTTGCCATGGCTACCACTACAGCTATTCAGCAGAATACCAGCCACACAAAAAAAAAATTCTTTCCCTCATCTGTCTGCGACCTCCTTATTTGCAAGTCTGTCTGCCTCGCCGCCTGCATCTGTTGGCTTGTGTAACTTCCTGTCTGAGTCACTACCTGCCTGTCTGCATATCTGTCTGCCCACCTGCATCAGCACCTCCACTCTTAGACCTCAAAAGAGACATTATTTTCTTTTCAAGGTAGAAAATCTTGGAAACAATGGTCTTTTTGCACTCCTTGCCGGCCTTCCTGCTTGGCTTTTCTGTGCTACAATACAATATAATACCATTTATTATCCTCATGGAATGTTTTATATTCCCTCTCTTTCATTTCTCTTTCACTCTAGCCTCTCCCAGCCCCCAGTTGTGCTCCCAGTTTACAGGCAGGCAGGAAGGCTGGCTGAGTGTTGCTGTCCCTCTGCCAAAGCTAACAGCTAGCTAGGATGAAAGGCCACCTCTCATTGCCCTGCCTGGCCTGCTGCTGTCAAAGCAGTCCACTTCACATCCATTGAGGAAATGTGTTCGATGCACTTTTCAGCCACGCCAGCTCCGCAGTCATACTCCGTGACAATGAAATTACTTTGAGCTCAAAATACAACTCAGATCCTTACTCATGATTTTGTTGTGTTTGAATTCAATCTGTTCCCTACTTTCTAAGAGTAAAAAAAGAGTATGTACTCAACCTTTCTTTTATGTTTTTCCTCTTCACCTGTCTTTCATGAAGGAATATGTGGTTAATTTTGACTTTAAGTCTCTGCTCTTGTCTCCTCATAGTCATGTTTTTAGAGTCGTCAGGCTAGAACCCTGCCTAGCCACATTACTTCTTATAAATGCATGCTTTTGCATTCGGCCCCTTGGCTATTCATGTATACCTTGTATACAGTCAATGAGCACACAAGTGTCTGATTCAGGTCCACGTTACATCTGTTGCAGCCCAGTGGTGAGACAGTGTGTAGACTGTAAACTGTAGAAGTGTTACCATGAATGTGGACTGAAAATGAATAACCAATCATTCACAAGAAACTCCCTTCGCCAAAATGCTGCTAAAAGATCATATTTGTGTTGAAGTTGTAGCAGAGATGAAACAATGAATCAGTTAGATGATAGATAAAAAATTAAGCAGCAAATATTTTGATTATTAATTCATCTCTAATTAATCTTCATTTTTAAGCAAAAATGCCCAAAGTTTCATATCTTTAGTTTCCTTTTCTTTGTCTTATGTTTTTGCTCTTATGTCATTTTGGGAAATATGCATATTCGCTGTCTTGCCGAGAATTAGATGAGAAGATCGATACCACTCTCATATCCTGTCTATAATCATGAACTATTACTTAAAAGGTATAGAAAGCTCAAAATTGTGAATTTGTAGCTATTAGCCCTTAGAAATGTTATCAGTTGCTGTTAATTGCTTCTATGTTTCCTTACTTCAAGTTCATCACACCGAGAGGAAAATAAAAAGGTATTAAGGTAAAAAGAAATGTTCTCATGTGGGATTTGCCTTTAAGGTGTGATTGACAGTCATTAAGCTAATTAGTGACAGAATGTGACTAATAGGCTTTTGTCACAGAAGATGTATGAAAGTGTACAGTAAGTGTAAATAATAAAATGAGTGATGGCTGAATTTCCATTTAGCTGCTTCAGTTTCAGGGTCTGGGTACTGTGCATGCTAATTAAGAGCACTGGGTCTGCTACTTCTGCTAGTCAGTGACATCATTCACACTAGCAGCCCAGGGCATGCTTGTTCTACCATGTCTTTATCTAATCTGTCAGCCAGAGAGGCTTTTTGTCTCTCTGTACTTGGTATTCTGATGTCAGCCAGTCAGTGTGCTGGACGTACCATCACTTCTTCTCCAGCGAACAGAGAATAGAACACACAGTGATGACGTTTAGATGATTAGCGACCTCTGGGGTGAGATAACCGGTGCTCCCAGTTCCCTGCTGAATGTGTCTGTGTCTGTGTTTTTTGTCTAATGGAGCCCTTGTATCAGTAGTTTTGCCTTTATGTTTGTGTGTGTGTTTATAAATTAAGACTGGACAGAATTGTTGATATGCTAGTTATAGGCATCAGCTTCCTTCGACATGAAATTATGCCACTGAAGTCAGCGCCGGTTGAGGTCTGAAGACTACAAGTTTGAAAATGAAAAAAAAATCTGAGGGTATGGAGCTAGAAAAAAGTGAGCTTACCAGACCTCTGTAGCCCGCCCCTCATATCGGTTTGCGGCTAGCAGCTTGAGGCTACATTAGCTGTTACTAGAATAACACATCCAAATCTCCAATTGAAGTGTCGGCAGTCAAGCTGCATTGTGGGTAATGTAGGCACACGGTTTTGACAAGGACGAAGAATGTGTGGAATAAAAAAGACAATATCTCATTTTTGATCTTTTTTTTTTTTTAAAACTGCCCATTGTGAGTAAATTAAAGGAGTTAGTTAAAGGAGTGCAATGCTAAATCGGTGGAGTACTCATTTAAAAAGTCCAATAGTAATTGTAATTTGTTTTCATACCTCACAGCTAGTATACCAGATGTTGTTGTTGCTGTAAATGAGAGCAGAAGGCATGTTTACTCTTGACCACAGTTATGAGAACAATGGTCCTCACAAAAGGGTCAGTCTCTTGTTGATGCTGTGTGATGAACGAAAGTCCTTGCATGTACTGTTCTGTGTCTGTAGTTAGGTGCACCATATTTGGAGAACTCATTGCTACCTGTCATCTTAATTAGGGCTAAACAGAATTTGGAAACATGCCAAGATAATCAAATGTCAAACCGAATTTGGAATGTGTTTATGTTGCTTATTTTCATGTACTGTAAGCATAATTTAAAGTATTGAAATTTGTGTTTGTTTGTATGGGAACTGGAGGGGAGAGGTGTTGAAAGGCAGTCTGGATTCTGGATTCAGGTTAACTAGTAGTGTGTTGTCTCTGCTGGCACTGTTCTCACTCATCAGGAGGAGCCAGACTGGGCAGCAGTTCAGGGCTTCCCTCAGATCCACTGATTGATCCCAGGCTGTTTGGCTCTTCCCAAATAAAAGACAGTACTTTCTGGACATTGAGACCAAATGCTGTCTCAAGTTTAGTCCTCATCTCTTTCTTTGTGTCTGTCTCACTCACTTTCACTGTTGCACTCTTTGTTGTGCTCTATGGTGGGAGTCAACAATTTAAAGAAAATATTCCATTAATGTTAGACCTGGGTAATATATTCATGTAATATCTATATGGTGCACCCTGCCTTTTGCCCAGTGTGAGCTGGAGTAGGCCACCAATCCTGTGTAGGAACTTAAATTAACATCAAACAAATCAACTTGACTTACAGGAGGCACAACACGAGTTGATGACACATGGTATGCTCTTTATCTCACTGAACCACTTGGTTTGTTTAAAGTAAACTTCACTTTGACAAGGCTCCAGAGTACAACCATATTTCTTTACATATGCAAGTTAAAATCTGCCCAGTGCCACTAAAATATTCTCTGTTTAGACTGGTGTGACTACAATCACAGTGGCCTGATAAAAATGATACCGCTGCTGTGAGTATGTGCGCTCTGCCTCGTATAACATCTTTATAGTGTTGCTCCAAACAGTCTCTGTGCAAAAATCTGGACTAGATGAATCACAACATGCTCTGTAGGCTGATCCTGATGGACCCAGTGCGGCGGTGCTCATGTACAGCAGTTACAGTATTTGTATGTGCCTTGACCAAATAGCATGTGTTGGTACGGGAAAAAAAGGGTCGTTAATACCCTTTTGCATTTGCGTTGCAAATTTGTGCAGGTGAGACCATATTTTGTGGCAAGGAATTGAAAAAGTAACTGGCACCAGTGTCACTAGAGTGGAAAGTTAATGTGTAGCTCAGCTTACACACATTTTATTACCATCATTGGAATATGGAGAATCTTACCCTGTAGTAGGCTGTATGGAAGGGGCTGGGAATGTGAAAGCTTCTTTCATATATACTAAGGTTCGCCTGTCTTGACTTACATTGAAACACTCAGACTCTGTTTTGTACCAACACACAAAATCATCTTCTCACCGCACCATACAAACAAGCAAATACACACTGCACCTTTTAAAAAAAAAAACAAAAACAAAAAAAAAACCTCATACATCTTGGCATGCCGTGGCAAGCGGAGCCAGATGTACTGTGCTGATTCAGTATGTTTAGAGGAATGTTAACAACCTCCTTAGGAATGCTGCATTCCCATGAAGTGGATTCCCAGTCACGTTGGGGGATCCAGACACAGGGGCCCACTGAGGGAGAACCTCCATCTCTGACAGTGGGACGTATATGTGATATGTTGTGATCTATAGAACATGCTGTATCATTTTTATTCTGGCCTCAGTAACTCTTTATCCCAGTGTCATGGTACTGATTAGAGCCCGGCTGATGCTGGATTTTTGGGGCCAATACTGTACAGATACTAATAACTGGGAGGTTAAAAAATCCAATAACAATATATTGGTAGATTTTCATTTTTTTAAATAAACATATAACAGATACGCACATATTTTTGATAAAAATCCATAAAATTAGGACCCAGTTACATACTAAGAGGGACATTTTACAGTTGAAATATAAACTTGTAAGTGTTCTCTGGTGGACAAACTATGTATTAATGGAATTGTTTATAAGTTACCTAACTCCTCTTAGCTCAATGTCCACTCACTTACCTTTTCTGGAGCTTTCGACCACATCGGAAAAAACTACAAAGTGGTCCTTGAGTTATGATTATTTCGTCAAACAATACAATACAATTTCCAGTGTCAAAAATGAACTTTCAGGTTGTACCTCAAAAAATATATTTTTGGCACTGCAATATGCCAATTCGATATATCTGGAATAAGCTAATATCGGAAAAGAGGCTCTAGTACTGAGTGGTCTGCCTGGTCCATGATTTTTCATTTACGAGTAGATGAAAAATGCAGCTTGTGCATCTGATTTCAACTCCATTCAAATAACTTCAGGGAATAGTTTAGCATTCTTACCAAGCGTTAGATGAGAAGAACAATACTACTCTGATTTTTGTTGTTTACTTATGACGATACATCCAGAACCAGTAACTTCCTGGAGTCTCCGCTGGTTGCCTGGCAACTTGTGACATATCCCACCCGTAAAATGGTGAATTGTCTGTTTTACGCTTCTGTTTTTGTACAGATTAAACAAACCAGATATACTGTGTTAATTATAGTGAAATTTAGAGGTGCTGTTGGTGGATTTTGTTACCTTAGTACAGAGCCAGGCTAGCCGTTTCCCCCTGTTTCCAGTCTTTGTGCTAAGCTAAGCTAGCCGGCTGCTGCTGTAGCTTCATACTTAGCATACAGATATGAGAGTGATATCGATCTTTTCATCTAACTCATGGCAAGAAAGTGAATAAGCGCATCTCCTAAAATGTCGGACTATTCCTTTAAAATAAGCCTAATAATTGCATGAATATGCTAAAATGTCCATCAACATAAACTTGCCAAAGGTCACTGTCATATTGATGTTAACCTTTGTTACCCCATCTTTTCTCAACTACTGCAAAGGTTGACTTTTTGGAAGTTTGATAATATCAGGTATTTTACCTCCTTTTGGCAAGCAACATAAGATCACAACTGCCAGAAACAAATCTGATATGTTTCCAAATAGTTAGTCATTGAAGCATGAACAAAAACAATCGTATTTTAATGCTGACATCTCATCTTGTGCCATTTGGAAAAGGACACAAACGTTTACTGCTTGAAACAAAATGCAACCAAGGGGGGCAAGACAGAAAACTGATTGGGAGATAGACTGTGTGTTGTGTCTGCACCACCACTTTGTCCTTGGACCAGTGTTTGGGAATGTGCCTAATGCTGAATTCCAGACGAGCTCCAGTGTTGTCCAGTCTCAAGTGTTGCTGACTGTTTGTACACTTCGCATCACAGTCTGTTCCCAGACCTGATCCAACATGACCAAACTGTTTTCCTCAACAACTGCCTCCTTGTTCTGCTCCTCAGCCCCTCTTCCTGTCATCTCGGCCCTTTCTCCATGTTCCCAAAGCCTCTCCGTAGGGATAAGTATCTCCTTATTGAGTCTCTCTTCCTCCTCCTCCTCCTCCTCCTTTTCCCATACCTCTTCCTCTTTTCTTCTCATCCCCTCTGTCTCTTTCTCTACTGATAGCTGAACCAGCTGTGGCTCCAGCAGCAGCAGCTGCCCAAGCTCTACACCTCTCATGCACAGATGCATGCCTGTGCGCTTACACACTATACAAACTCTTACGGACATAGACAGACACATAGTGTGTGTCAGTCGACCAGGATGTCCCTGTCTCTCTTCCCACCGGCTCACTTGCTGGGCTGCGGATGTTTTTTCTATCTCCCTCTGTGTATCTCTCACTTTCTTCTGTCCTTTCTTTGCATTCACTTACTTTCTATCAGCTTTTCCCATCTGTTTACAACACCAACTTTCCCTCTCTGTCTCTCCCACCCTGCATGTCTGTCTGTTTCTCCTTTGTCATTCCATAATTGTGGTTTTTCAGCCATTGTTTGGTTTGCATCCAGTGACTCATCAAAACATGTTAAATGTTCAAATCTGTTCGCCTCATTTATCATTAAAGACAGAAAGCATTGTTTCTGGCATGTGCTCAGAAACAGTGGTGGCAGAGTGACTGTGTTGGCATGCATGTGCTACAGTAAACTATACAGTCTTTTGCAGTGTTGTAAACATGCAGAGACAGAACTAAATAAGCCAGCGTGTCCTGCACGAATTTGCACAACCTCCTTGATGATTACTATACATGTCTCTTAGCACAGATGGACCAAGACCTCCAGAACTACACCAGTGACTCCCAACCTTTTTGTGTTGTGGCCCCTTAAAATCAGGCAATATCTACTGGTAACCCCAGATTGTGTTACCCTGTTCCCAGTCTTTGTGTTAAGCTAAGTTAGCCGGCAGCTGGCGGGAGCTTCATACTCAGCTCACAGAGATCTGAGTGGTATCGACCTTCGCATCTAGCTCTCGGCCAGAAAGCTAATGTGAACTTTTCTTTTAACTTTTTACAGTACAAGCTAGCAAGGCTACCAGAAACTAGCCTACTGACCACTTCAGCTGTCTTCGTCGGTCATGTGACCTTCACCTTGCAGGTCGTAGCAGTCCGTCAAGAGTCTCCCAATGTAGGAGAGAGAGAGAGTAGAATAGGACAGTATCCTCCATGAACCAAGAGTCAGTAATGGTGGCCACATGTCTCATCACACATGCAAATGTTTAACCATGCTCCTCCCCTCTCTGTATCACACTCTCAAACATTTACTCTCCATTTCGTTGTTTTTTTGTCTGTCTCCTACGAAGCAGGTATACATTTAGTTTAGTTTAAATTGACCTTCTTCCCTTGAGCCTGTCTGTCTGTTGTCGGTCTGTCTGCTCCATTTCTTTTTGTAGCATTCCTTCTTTGCAGCCCCCTTGGCGTCGTTCCTGTAACTGATCTTTATTTCTGTCTCCGTATTGCTTCATATGGAATCAATATTTTCAGTTTGACGGTATAGAACTGGTAAGAGTTAGCTGTAGAAGAGAGTGCAGAACAGTAGAGGGGATGTGAGGATAGAGGAGAGGTGAAACAGATGATGGGAGAAAGAAACGGATGAGAGTGGGAGAGAGGAGAGAGAGTCGATCGAAGAAGAGACAACAGAGTGGAAGAGAAAGAGGAGAAACACATGGAAAGTTGAAACAAAGGGGAGGACTCTGTAGATCTCTGGAATGATTTAAGCTGCCTGCCTGACTTGCCAGCACTGAGACGACTGGTGAGCAGGCTGCCAGAGCAGAGGACAGCAGATGTGTTCAGGTCTGGGATGGATGGTTTGATGTATCAATTTTATCCAGAGCTTGATGCGTGGAAAGCTAGAGCTGGAGTAGTTCGCTTCACGCACTGCACAAACACCAACTCGTGCAGGCGTCTCTAGTTTGGCTTGGAGATCCTGAAAGCAGCTCATTTCTGCACCGTCAGTGAGTCCAACCTGAATCATGTCTTTCTCCGTCTGCAGAATTTATGATCATTTCAGTCAGCGTGTCTCTTCATTGTTCCAATCGTAACCCATGATTTGTACCTTTGGAAACCGTCCTGACGCACTCACACGCTCTCACATAGACACTCACACACACTGTAGCTGTTAAAAGTCACCCACTAACTTGTCTCAGGTCCACCTCTGCAATTTGCTCGCTTCGAGACGCACAGATTGTGCACAGAACTGCTCGAGCTTCTGTTAGCATTTGAATGCTGCTGCTTTGACGCCTCGTATTTAATTCAGGCATTCAGCTGGTGTCAGATGTTAGATAAAAATGTGTGCTTTCAATTTTAATATGATCATCCACATCTCTCCCTGGCTTCTTTCAGCCTGTAAAAGTATCATTTTCCATAATGTTTGCCTTCAAACTAAAATAAAATTTAGAGGATGTACTGCACAGCTGAGTCTGCAATGGTGGTTTTTTTCAGTATTAGTTTATCAGAGGGTTTGGTTTTAAGTCTGAACTTTATTTTTAAGAAAGGAAGGAGGAAATTTTTTTTGAAGGAAGTATCAAAGCAACTTCTCCATTTTAAATCAGATTCCATATTATGTGTCATTTCTGCTGGCCCATATTATCTTTCTTTATAGAGTATTTTTTTAAGTGTGTGGCTCAGCCTAAGAGGAGTTTTTTTTGAGGTAGTAGAGGCTCTACTGTTTCTATGTGTATTCCCTGCAAATTCAAAATATACTACACAAAATTGGCAAGTATTTGATGTAATTATGGTTAAAAAAAATGTCTTGCTGCGGTGCTCAATTCACTCTGTGTCCTGCACAGACTACACAACTAGAAAACCAAATTAATTAAAGTGATTGCATCTAATAGACAAGTCCAAATCTGTTTGTTTTGTAGCTTAAACTGTGAAGTCAACTACTTTGCAGCTTCAGTTATCCGGGATCCAGGATCCAACTGGTCTACCCAGGTGGAAGGCAAAACCTCAACAAAAACAACCATGAGAGGTGTAGGGTCAATATATTCGAGCAAATGTCTGCCTGTGCTTGTTTGTTCGAACCAAATAATACAAAAGTTGAACCTGTTCACATTTTTTTTGTCTATCCGTCACCATTAACCAACAGCCCAACCTAATAAACTCCACATTTAGTACGTTTGTGTGTTCATAGAAGCTCAAACATTCAACTTTCCTTATACAGATGCTATGTTCACCTACAGACCACAGTTTAATGTTGAGTGTAAATGGGCTCAGTGTTGTCATATCCCTGAAGAAAAAAATGTCAGTACCGTTGAAATGGTTGATTCAAGTCCTGCAAACCAAAAAAATCCTCCAAGTTCAGAGTTTTAGTGGTGTATATGTGTTTTTATGAACACGGCCTATTAAGCAGTTTTTCTCTATTTCTATCTTTCCCTCATCTCTCTGCTCGAGCAATTTAACGATTTCCTCTTAAGCTGCATGTTTGGATTGGACTTTGGAGACACAAACTATAATGTTTGCTCAGTCTGGTGACCTCCTCACCTCACACACTTCTCACTTATCTTTCTCTCCACTTCACACACACACCTACCTGTCTTATTGTTTATTTCGTCGTCCTGCTTGTCTGGAAAGTTGGTACTCGAACAGAAACGTAACATTCAGCTAAAACAGTTCAAACTGGCCAAATGTGCTAGCTCAGACAAACACGTTGCTGCTCTGCTGATCCAGTGTGTTTCGTTCTTTATCTAAGGACTACATTTTAGTTTTTGGACCCAACTCATAAGCTACCTCTAATGAAGAATGATTTGCCCTTTTTTTTCACTTCCATTGCCCCCCTAACTTTCTTGCTCCCTACCACCATCTTCCTTCTTTTTCCCCTTTCTTAACCTCTCTACTATGCTAGTCTCTTCCTTGTTTTCTCCTTCCTCAATTGATCAGAGGAAGCTTTTTACCTTTCTGTGATTTTTGTACAGTTTAAAACCAACTAACTTTAGCGGATACGCCAGTCACTATTGATTGGTTATGTAAACAATCAAACCTTTCCCTTTCCCTAAAAAAGGCAACATCTGACTGATCATTCTTGTCGTTCCCTCTGAATATCAAGTTGCTGAAACTCTTCACCAAGCCGCCTTGGCTCTTCGTCCCAAGTTCTGAACGTTATTCAACCAGGCACATTAACTAGATCACTTCCTAATTTTCTAATACCAGATACAGTAGAGTAGACATATAGATTGAGAGAAAACATTAACTGCCTTTTTGTGTTCTGGCCTACTCACTGTTGCTGTAAGAGAATTAAACCTGGCAAAGCAGTCAGCCTTCATTCAACTAGGAAGCAAGCAATCAGGAGAAGTGCTTGCAGATTAAACAAGTAACTCAATATCAAAACAGGAGAGACAGAGGAAGAAGTCCACAATGACTCTTTATTGCTGTTTGACATACTGTGGATGGTTGATGTATCTTGGCGCAGTCTTTGGATTTGTTGGCTGGCTGAGTGACTGACCGCCTTTTGGCTGCGAGAGGGTGTCAGTGTGGTTGACTAGCAAACCGCCCTGCCTCCAGGCTGCTCCTGCAGACCTGTGGTACTCAGCTGAATGATGGATCGGGTGCAAAGGCTGTATGTCCCACCCCGTGGTCACCACTAATGAAAACCAGGCATGAGGAGGCAGCTGCTTTCACTGCCTGGATCTCTTACTGTCGCCTATAGGAAACTGGGAATCAATGTTATGTCGCGCTGCAATCAGGATGTTTTGGGGCTAATACACGATAGTGGTAGCATACCAATGTTTGTTTATATATAGACCAGATACTACACATCATGTGGGTAAAATATGCTACTTATGTTCATTTACCAATGCACCTGTCATATGAAATATTTTATATCACCATTGGTCCAGTTTAAAAGATTTAGAAGAATAAGGGTGCATCTTGCCTCTGCCTTCTGTCATTTAAAACATTTCAGTTATTGCCCAGTGGAGACTGATGTTGGCATTATATTGGTGCACCTGTTGCTAATGCTAACATTTTGTTTACAGGCTATTTATAGGCTATATGTCTTATTGAAGTTGGCCTTTTGTTTATTTAATAAAAGTACATGGGAAACTGTCTTGTATATATACTGTGCTAGTTCAACATTTAAGGAAACACGCTTATTTGCTTTCTGTCCGAGTGTAAGATGAGATCATAAATATCACTCTCATGTCTGAGCATTAAGTGGGCCCACAGAGCTGGGGGCGAGAAGTTGTTAGTTAAATCATATAACGATTCCTAAAACCACAAATTGTCATTTTTACATTTCTGTTTGTGTACAGATTTAAGAAATAAGATGCAGTGTATTAATAAGTGAGCTTTAGAGGTGTTGATAGGTGTATTTCTGAATCTTTGGACAGCCAGGCTAGCTGTTTCTTCCTGTTTCCAGCCTTGTATGCTAAGCTAGGCTAGGCACGCCATACTTAACGCACAGACATGACATTGATATCTATCTTGTCATCTCACTTTTGGAAAGAAAGTGAATTGGTGTATTTTCTAAAGTGTTAGAAAAGGGATGGAAGATTTCATTTCCTCCCTTTTAAAATAAGGATCTTCTAATTGTTTCTTCCTTACCAAAGATATTGATAGTCAGTTTTTACATATTTTTAACATATTTGTTTCTTTATGGTAAATGCTGCACCTGCCCTACATTAGACTAACTGCCTGTCTAAACGAGAGGCTGGTGGGCTCAAGAACTGAGTGACTGGCTGACTGTCCTACATGCTTACTCTGAAAGATCCCATTCAGTCAAAATCATAGCAGAGAATGAGGGCAGGTAGATTGACGGTTGCAGACTAAACAAAACTTGTGAAAGAAGAGAAGCATGAATAAAACAGGACCCTGCCCTCTGCTTTGTATCATTTTCTGGTGCTCTGTCAGTCAGTCTGGCATTGGTATCTGTTGATCTGCTGGGTGGACCTCTGCTGTAAAAAATAAAACGTAAGAACCGAAAAGACGTATAGAGAATAGTTTACTTAAATTTCTTAAGGGAATGGTGTTATCAAGACCACAGACTGGCTTGACATTGGGCAGATGTGCATTGAGCCATGAATGCAATCTTCTATGAATGTTCCAGACGGTTATATGATACACATCTTTCCTTTGGTATTCACACTTATCATTGCACTCATGTTATCTGCAGCCATGTGTTAAATGTGTGTTGCATGTAAGCCAGCTGTAATGAACCCTTGAGAGAGAGGAGTATTCCCCTGCCCCAGTATAAACACAGACAGGAGTGAAAACTCTTTGAGTGTTTGACTCGTAGCAGGCTCCTCCTCTGTGTATTTTTATAAAGCTATAAAGAACACCACGTAGAGAAAGAGCACAAGTCAGCCATTATTCCTGGACTGCTCTCGAATTGGCCACGTTCCCATAGAAAACTCCAGCTTTGTTCACTTCTTAACTCTCTCTCTCTCTCATCTTATCCCTCTGCATTTCATCAGTCTATCGCTTTCCTGGTATGCAGTGTCATTACTATGGTATTCTATGGTCTTTGTTGCAGCCACAGCTCAACATAGTGTTATTTTTCTCTTTGGGAAGTGGCACACACACACACACACAACCTTCAGCATGTCAGCACAGCTACCACAGAAAATTAGAAAAGATTAAAAGATTAGAAAAATCACCACTACAGAGAGACTTAAAGCATCCCAGTTTTTTAGGTTAATTAACCTAAAAATGTACACTGATTTTTTTTTCTAGTTAATTAATTAGTTCACTATGAAACATTATCTTTCAGTTTTCTTCACATTGATTAGCTCCCAGTACCTTTCATGCAGTAATGTTTTTAATATTGGAAACTGCCTGAGATGATATGGAAATGAGTCCACTCTTGCTTTTCACATTTAAAGATGAAACCAGTTTAGTAGTGATATGGACCATCTTTGACCCTGATAACAGCTGCCACATGTAAAGGCAGTGACTCAGCATCTGTAGTATCTTGATGTTAAAGCTGAACATGCAGACGTTAGTTCTTTGCAGAACTGTCCAAGGTTGATGGGTGGATGCTTCTTTCTATAGATACTAAAATATGGTGGCTGGGTCACCACCTGAGTGTTCTTTGACCATGTCTGTTTAATTGTGGTGTTCCTCAAGGGTACATTCTTGGCCAGCTGTTGTTTTCAATTTACATGCTTCCGCTCAGTCAGGTGACACAAAACCATGATGTCACCCTCTATTGCTATGCAGATGACACAGTTAGTTGCAATCCAACAAATCTAGCTGCTTAACAATCTTCTTGCCTGACTTAATGACGTTGGATGTCCCAAAATTTCTGAAAATGTAATGGTGATAAATCTGAAGTCATACTAATTTAGCCAACAATTTTTACCAGTCAATTCAACAGCAAACTCCACTGCTTGACAAAAAATATTAAGCAGACTGCTGGAAATCTCAAGTGAAGAAAGCTGTTAGACTCCAGTAGAGTTTTGTTCTTTCTCAGGAAAATATCTCAAATGAGGTCATTTTTGTGTCCTGTAGCTAGACTAATAGTATCTCTGTGTGTGTGTCTTATTTCCTACAGGTGGCCTACCTGGGTAAGGTGACTATCTCTGGGACCCAGTTCCTTTCTGGCTGCACAGAGTCGGCGGTGGTGGGTCTGGTGGAGCATCATGCCCTCGCCCAGCAACAGGGCACCTGCCCTGGAGGCAACTCTCTGCTGGAAATTCGGCCCTTCCAGGTGCGTCTTCACCACCTGGACGAGCACGGCGAGGCCTCAGTAACCATGGACACCTACCAGGTGGCACGGATTGCCTACTGCACAGCCGACCACAGCGTCAGACCTAATGTATTTGCCTGGATCTACCGTGAGATCAACGACGACCTGTCCTTCCAGATGGACTGCCACGCTGTGGAGTGTGAGAGCAAGCTTGAGGCCAAGAAGCTGGCGCACTCAATGATGGAGGCTTTCCGCAAGACTTTCCACAGCATGCGCAGCGATGGCCGCATCCACAAGAGTGGCTCATCGGACGACTTTGCTGAGGACTCATCCACCCCTGAAGACTCGACCCCAGATGACGGTTGAACTGAAACTCACCTAAACTCCTGATCCCCATCCTGACAATGCGAGGGGTGACTGGAAGGATGGACAGATTACCTGCTCTCTCTCATTCTCCCCTACTATCACTTTCTGTTATCAATTTGGAACAAAATTAACTGACCCTGTGAACCAACACGCCCAGGATAATGAAGTCGCTTTTAAATTCTGTAAAGGAAAGGTAGATGAAAAAGGAGTTACAAAAGACCTACATTTACATACAGGGATAGCAAAGTGCTGCCACTTTGAATAAATGGCCCTCAAAGACACACAGGGGCCTTTCAAGCACCTCTGTTAAAGCCCTCAAGAGATTGACTCAACATTTGCATTGCCATTTTCAACCACTGTTACTCCTGCACCCAGCAGAGACACTGTTTTTGGTTCTTAAGCTTTTTCATCTAGGAAACAACAAACTTTAGTCCCTGTTCTTCTGACCCCAGCTCATGACAACCTATTGCTACTCTTGCCATGTAGGGACCCAGCAGAAATAGGCCTGTGACCTATTTCGGGTCCCAATCCAGAGTTTATGAGACTGTTGGAGCACATAAATTCTTTAAATGTTTAATTATGTGGATCTCTGTTACAATGCCTTCGACCTTGGTAATAGCAAATGAGGATGTGAAAGAAAAGCTAAGCCTTTAAGCACTATTCATATCATCACTATGGTACCTTAGTCCAACCCCAAAATTATTCGCCAGCATGGCTGTTACTCATGTGGGCGATGGAGCTTCTACCGCTGTCTTGGTTTAATAGGTACTTAAAGATTCAGAGTATGTGTAAGGCGCCTGGGAGAATATAGGTGCTACATAGATGTTACATTTTAGAAGTTCTCACTGGGCAATCATCCACATCTGACTTCTGTTTCGAGTATACCAAAATTCAGGCTGGATGTTGCCTGTCAGATTATGTGCCTCACTTTCCTCTCACATTAGTTTAGCATAGTACCCAGGTCCCAGCGTGTATGTGCGGCTGTGTGTGCGTGCCAAGCTTTTTTTATTTTTTTTCTGTTTGTGTAGGTGTAATTGCTTACTTCTGTACTTTGTGTATATGAATGAGGTGCTTGCATCTCTGTGCGCGAAAGAGAAAAGAGGAGGAAGATTATGGGCGGATATCGAATGATTAGCTGGAAGGGACGACTTCTCATCGCCCCGGAAGCATCCATTTTTGATGCTTAAGGAGGCGTTTTAAAATCAGACATGGTACTGTGACCATTTGCCACGTTTTCTTACTTTTATCTGGTATTAAATGAAAACATAAGTATGAGAGTCTGAATGTGCCAGTCACCGAGGTTGTAGGACCCTAAAGCACAGCCGTCTGAGATAACGACTGACACCTCCTGGCCTCTGCTTGAATGTATGATGAGTCCAACGTGCTGTGAGCACTTCACACCATCTCCAGTCACTTCAATCTCCCATAATCTCCTCATGCTGTCACAGACAGCTGTAAGGGACAGTCAGTGACCGGTTTCACTCTGCTCTTCTGCCCTCCATTGCCTCCCAGAGCGACTGGGGCACCATTGTGGGGCCAAAACTCATCAGAGCTCCACGCCACTTTCTTTTTTTCGAACTGGACTGTATTGAACAGACTGGACTCTATCGGTGGAAAAAGTCTTTGGTCAGTGACTCAAACAGAATGATCAGGTGGCTCTGGTCAACACACACATACACACACTCAAATATACACACCTACATACAGGTATACATATGTACACACACATTGTATTTGAATCTTGCTCAATAAGCTTATGTAAATACAAATGTATCAATTTCCAAATATTACAGCATAAATGTTGATAGCTATTTTAAATAATAAAAAAATGTCGAGAACCATCATACGATACAGAAACAGTGTTATAAAGCCTACTGTGAATAATAAGTGGAGCGCCTGATAGCGGTGGCTGTGCGTGTGTGAGTGTGTGTGTGTGCTCGGAAGGGATTGTGTGTGGTGGGAAGCGTGGTGAAGAGGTGTGTATGGACAGGCCAGAGGGGGAGAATGTTTATAAAGCTGTAGATTACTGTGTCATGTCTGTCTGAAAGCTCAGATGCGCTTTAAATGTTTGACAAATGTTACCTTAAGTGTTTTCTATACAGTGTTTGCAAAGATCAAGAAACAATTGCATATAAAGTATTTACCAAGACCAAGCGTGTGATGGTGTGGTCTGTTTTGTCTAAAAATCCCCATCTCATGTCACTGTCACCAGATCCTGGCGAGTTTAACTTACTGGATTCCCTGCTGTAGCTGCGTGTGGGAGTATAAATACAAAGCATGTTCAGTTTCAGAACAAACAGAATTGGTAACCAGATGATGCTCTGACGGGGTGCCAGGACAGATGTAAACCATAACCTCACAATCGTCCTCCTCCTTACGTACATGTTGCAGCATACTGGAATGTGACTTTTCCTGAAACTATTCAAGGTATAAAATCTGTTTTGGTTTTGTCGTGTGTGCTTTAAGAAATGTTTGGTTGTGACTTAAACCCACAATCCAACACAAAAGCTATTCATTCTGTTTTCATGGGATCATGAAGGCGAGTGTAGGTGGGGCTGAAATATTTGAAACGACTTTCAGGCTGAATTATGACCAGGTTTGAGTGTCTAGTACAATCACTCCTGCGCTGCTTGTGGTCACAATGCCCTGACCAATCTCATAAACATAACTTTATGGTATTTCCAAGCATGTTTCAGGTTTAAGTGTGACACTGCCTTTGTGCTGTCCTCTGAGGGAGGTTTTACTTTCCCATTCTTCACATTCCTCTGACTTCTCAGATCTTTCTTTTACTGTGTTGTTGTGCTCCGGCCTCTCGTCTGCCAGAATGTGGCAGCCCTTTTCTCTTCAAAGTGCCCACATCAATAACAAGATAACTAGCTGCTCTCTGCTTCTGTGGCTGGCGATCATTTTGCAGCTTAAGAGCTGCAGAGAATTGGAGGCAAAATGGATGCTGTGAAGAATGTTAATGTGTGTTGAATGAGAACACTGCCTCCTTCTGGCAAGAAGAGCTACAGCCTCTTGCTTTGAACATTTTTTCAAAGAGGCTTTTTCATGTTGTCATGAACAGTCCAACTCCTCGTGATGATAATCATTACTTTGTATATGGCAGGAGGGAAACGGATTGTTTTGCTGTTACATAATTGGCTTATTTAGGGTTAAAAAGGTAGCAGAGGCAGAATTCTGTTCACACTGATGGATTTCCAACACCACATGGACATTAATGTGCATTGGGCAGACATCATTTCCATGTTAGAGTTATGGTTTACATTAAACATGAGCAGAATTTTAAGTCTTGGACTGTCATTAACAATCACATGAGATCATTTGACCACAATACTGATCATCATCGTCATCAAGCATCTCTGCACTAGAAGTTTTGTAACACTATGTCAACCTTCCAGCTCACTGTACACAAGCTTCACTGTTTATATGCCTCTTTGTCTCGGATCTCTGCTGAGCGTAAAGTCTCCGATCGCTCTGCACTGTGCTCTTGTGTCTGTCTGACCCACTTCCAGCAGTGCATCGGCACATAGGGGCCCTGTGGGGCCCAGAAAGAGGCCACCCCCGGCAGCCTATGTCTCTGCTCCACTGAGGCGTCAGTCAGCTCACAATACCACTCTGTTACGGCTCCAGCTGGCCGCTCTTCCTCCTCGAAGTCCCAGAACCGCCTGTCTATCCACCCGCCAAGGGCCCACACGCTTGAGGTCCGGCTGGGGTGGGGAGGGGTGCCAATACTGGCTTCTGATCAGACTCCTCTTATTCACTAGCTATCTCTGCCTTACTCTCTTTTTCTCTCGGCTGCTGCTCCCCAAGCAGGGGGCCCGGGCCTCTTGGAGAGAGAGTGTGGCGGAGTACTGTAAACATACAGTATGTGTGTAACATATGTGTGAAGTGGAACCAGGAACCCTACACATTCTTTCTGCCTCTGGCTTGACTGATAAAGTCCACTTCATCAGTCAAGCCAGATGCAATATTTAATATTTCTAACATTCAAAAATTATTTGTGGAGAGAAAGAATGAGTATATAGTAGCCAGGCAGATACAGTAGTAGTCTAAAATAAGAAATCTGTACTGAATTAGCAGTGATTGGTATAGATATACTGTAAATATATAACCGCTGATAATTCAGTGCAGGCATTATATTCATTTTTGTGTACACAAAGGACACAGTCTTTCCCTTTTTTAAGTTTTATTAGTTTGGCACGGGCACTCTGCATTTTTGTCATCATGATGTTAGGAAACTTTTCAAAATGTTCTACCAATATATTAAATGCATTATCCACTGAACTTGAAAGAAAGCTTGAGTAAACATTTCTTGTTGCTGAGAGATGACAAAAGAATACTGTTATTACTTTTAAAAAAAAAAGGCAAAATTGAGAAATGTTATTGACACATTGATTACACAGTACTTTCCAGGAAACTATTGGGAAATTATTAGGAAAAAGCTAAGATAGAGAAAAGAGAACAGAGAAAACTAGTTTAAAATGCAAAGTACTGAAGGTAATGCATGTTCCAGACCTGAGGATGAATGATGAAGAGGACAGCCTCAGTTATATTCTTTCTGTCTGACATACAAACTATTTCCTCTGATCATGTCCAGAGCTGCTCTGATCCCTCCTGTTAGAGTCCCTGAAGCCTTCATATGATTTAAGATTCCTGTCATAATGAAATGTGGACTGGAATGAAAGAGAGGACTTAGGTAAATTCTCAGTTAACCTAAGCCCTGAGGATTCAGCGCACATCGCTATTGTAATACACTGACATCGCACACACAGATGAAATGCTGCCCTGAATCCCTGGGGGACAGGAAGTGTCTGGACTGAGATCCAGGAGGAGCTGGTTTGTCAGGAACAAGGGATAAGAGTCTGAGAGAACAACAAGCTGAAACAGATCCTGGAGGATGAATGTCAGCTGCTCTGTCTGTCCTACTGTTTTGATGCTTTCCAAAGTGTGCTATCCGCACACCTGTTACTGTTCAGAGTTTAATATAAGTAAACACTGCTGAAGATATTCTTTTTCTGAGAGCAGGCCTGTGTTTGATGTGTTCTGACATGATAAAAACATGACGTTTTGCACGTAAAAATATCCTACTTTTTACGTGAAATTTACATTTTGGTGTAGAAATAGTAAAGAAAGCGGCAAACACTGATGAAGTTTGGTGTTATTTTTTTCCACACATAAAGGAATAGTTAGGCATTTTCTGAAATTGAATGAAAGCAAATAATCATATCTCCCAAAACGTCAAACTATTTCAAAACAAAGTTTTGGTAAAAGTATATTCTCATTGTAGTTTTCCTATGTTGCCATACTAAGCAGTATCAATTACTCTTACATTTCATGTAATTTATCCCACTGTTGTGAACTGGTGAGCAGCAGATACTGTATTTGTCCTCTGCTTTATCGTGCGGCTACATTCTGCTCACAGACAAAGACAGATTTGACCGGTTCAATGCCAAAGAAGGACGCGAGCAGCAGGATAGAAGCAGTGAGGAGACGTAGAGGAAAGTGGAAAGGAATGCATGTGGAGAAAGAAAATAGGATGAATGGGTGACAGGAGTGAAGAGACACGGCTCATCTGGTTGGGCATCTTGCACCCAGATGTTGAGTGAAGAGTTGGGTAATCCAGCTCTGTCACATCCTGCTGGTTGAGCCAAAATAAAAGCTCATAAAATAAACAACCGAGCAAACTGCCTCATCGGTTGCGAAAGAGGTCACAGACACAAATAGACAGATGCCTGAAAAAAAAAAACACGTTTTTTTCTAAACTAAAGTCTAAATAGAACTCAAGGCTAGACTTCATGCAGCTGATGTTACCTTCTTTGTCCACTTGGTGTCATCATAGCTCAGCATTTAAAAGCAGAGTGCTGCGTATACTGTCTGAAGAAGGGATTGACTTCAATGAGACTGCAATAATGGAATTGCACAAATGCTGAATATAACACTTTTTTCCAATACCAGCATTTGCAAAAGTTGTATTAATTGTTGAATTTATTATAGTTGGCAACCTAACCTATACTTTAAAGAAAGATCTGTACTGTATATATCTTGCTTTGAGTATAAGACACCGTGGGAAATTGGATTAAAAAGGTTGTACATTTCTCAGTTTTTTTCCCTCTTATTACAATGTGACCTCTTTATGCTTCCTCACAGTGGGAGGTTTTAAAGTGAAATTAGTAAAGCTTGTGAAATTACTGAGGTAAGACAGTCATGTCCTGTTTGAACAGCATCGCTTGGATGTTCATCTAAATGTTAGAGGTGCCAAGAGGATATTTGACATGTTTCAGTCTCTTCTCAGTCACTGCAGGGTTTCTTTACTGCAAATGTCATGAATTCTGGATAGATGCCCCTTCACATCTGCTTCCCGTCCCACATGTCAAAGTCTTTGAGAGGAGTACAAAGATGAGATCACTGAGCATTGAACACTTATCATAGTGGCAGATCACGACACCACAGATGATCCTGTTTTTAATCCAGTTACAGCCTGACCTGGATAATACCCCAAGTCACCTACACACAAAGATGTAAATAATGAAGACTTCACTTTGGAGGCCATGCTGTCAAGTTGAAAAATCTCTTATCTTAAAAGCTCTTTTTTTTTTCCTCCAAGCAAGCATCAACACTGTGTCTTTGCAGTGATGAAACTGAAGAGAGAGCGTTTCAGCCGTGACATTTCACTCTGCCTTCTGAAGTAGTGGGCTGCCTGTGTGGCTCAGCTGGTTTGATGCTGAAGCCCTAAAAGCTCTGCAGGTTTGTTGGGAAGGAAGGAGATTTATTGCACATCTTCAAAACATCTCTGAACACAGGCCAGATCTCACAGCACGGTGTTATCGTTTCATCTGACTGTGTGTGTGTGTGTGTGTGTGTGTGTGTGTAATGGTTGTTCATAACCTTAATCCGAGATGGGGAATGGATTTGTGTCGTCAGTGATAGGAGCGACATATTTAATGCATACAGTATAAAGCACTGTGTGACACGCTTCCTATCTCAAAGAAAGGAAGGTTTAGAGCAGAGCGGGCCATATTGACAATGAGATTATGTTGTGGCTTTTATGATGTCTATATGGTGTATGGTGACTCGGAATCACAGCGACTAAGAAGAAAATAACCTGCTTTTATTTGCTGGTGTAACCAGGGTCTATCTACTCTTGATTACAGTTTATAAAACATCAAATACATTTCTTAAATCTCTGATAGTGAACAGCCAGAAGTCTCTGCCTTGTGTATTATGATGTTGGTTGACTAACGGCTGACAGTTAGCTACAGTAAACTCCAACAAAGAGACACAAACAGCTCCGATGTCGAGTTAATGTTTATTTAGATTGTTACACTGGTAGTCAGTCAAGCTGAAGCAAAGAATCCCCTAGTAATTGCATTTTTCTTATTTTGGAATATAGGAATCATATTGTTTTGAGTTGACTTGCCTTTTGAATAAAACAAAGAACTAATGTCACAGCAAGAAATTATCCTAAAATCAACTGGAAACCAGTTTCAGTACTGTATTGTCACATAAGAAATTCTCTTAGCTTTGTGTCTTTTCAAGGTCTGCTGCTTTCATATTGTAGTGATGAAGGTTTACCCCACAGTTGAATAAGAAATAAAGATGTTTTGAAACCCTCACAAGATATAAGGAACTAAACTAAATTCTGTTTGAAGGGTTTTGGAACCAAACTGAACAACTGCTTGATTATTAAGGGATTTACAAACTACTGGCACTTTGGCACTGTATCAGCGACCAATTATTTTGGGTTTGCTGTGAATGTTAGATGTTAGATTGATACAAAACACACATGACACATATTTGAGGGGCTCAACATTTATTTTAGTTGCTGCATGCCAACAATAACAAGATGCTCGAATATTTCACTCCACTATAGTAGTAGATACAAATTTATCTTAGAATATGAACAGTATTATTCAGGAAATATATTCAGGAAAACCAATGAAAGAAACCTTGTATGGGAAAATACATAAAGATACATAAGCTACTACAGCAGAACAGAAGCTAACCTGGAAGTAGTGCTCTCTATTGGCCTCAAGAGTTTCCTCTCCTCCTGACTTGCATACTGTAAAATATTGTTATACCAGAAGTGTACACCCAGACTCATTATTAGCAGTAAGTAGCTACCAAAAAAGTGAAAATTAGCTACACCTGAAGCCCGTCATCATCCCTGCAACTTTCTGTTTTATTACCACAAATGTTTCATCAATAAAGCTGTGTCTATGCCTATTCCTAGTCAGGTCATTGGCCCAGTCTACTGGCTACTATTTTTGAGAGAATATTTTACTGTGTATTGAAGACACAGATAATTGAGTGAGTGATAAAGTTATAAGTTAAAGGAAAAACTTGACTGAGTGAGTAGAAAAACATAGTAAACAACATAGCACAGGTGTTACTAATGACATTGGTTCTATTAAAGTGTCCCAGTAAGCCAAGACATTGTGACAGTGAACCAGCATGCACAATACCAGGACCCTGAAACTGGAGCAAAAAATTGGAATTCAACCATCATTCATTTTATTATTTACACCTGTGCTTTTCCTACTGCAGTCACCAGATCTCGACCCAGTTTTTTAGCGATATATTAGACAGTGCTCTCCAAGCTACTCTGCTCATAGTGGCCCAGCGCTTTACTAAGGCACTTTATGATGGTTTATCTTTTATCTTTGCTTTTATTATCAGGAAGTGCCTTCTCTGCTATGGTCTTAAAGCCTTCCTCTGAACAGTGACTGCAGGACAGTTACTGAAGATAAGTTAGTGGATATTAATGGTGGTAAAAGTTATTTCTCAATAATTGGACACTTGAGGAAATAAATAATTAGCAATACGTTTGATTTAATCCACACAACTGAAGGATTCACCTTCATGTTTCTCACTGTCAACAGTGCCACTGAATTCTGATTAACGCAATCTTTCATGTCATTTTCAATCAGGATTGCAGTACATGAATGGTGTTGGCTCAGAAGTCTCAGAAGCAACAAAGTGACAAGGTGCTGTCAAGTTTCACTGGTGACAGTAGTGACTGACCCTGACGCAGGCTCTGTGTGAGTGAGCAGACACCTTTACTGTTTGCATTCACTGTGACTGATGATTGTTTGACTATGTCCTAAGTGGTCCTTTGACATTGCAAACAATTCAGGTGATTGGTCACTTCATCTCCGAGTGCACATTCAAGAAGACCCTGAATACGGTGGACACGCTCTTGTGGACATCAAAGGCCACGCTGGGTCCTGTGTGGGAACGTCATGGCTAATCATTTTGCAGCCATCTGGTCAGGGTGAGTCCAGAGTGAGTACAGCAAAATGCATGCTGACTCCTCTGTAATCAGGTACAGGATGTCTGCTGTCAGAACATACGGCTGAGCATCAGAGCGCTGTCAGATGCAATAACATCGGCCATCGTCTGTCTGCACACTTTATTGAGGATAATCACCCTGTCTCATCGCTTCACTACAGAGGTACTGAAAAGGTCACAGGGCGCTCTCTTTAGATGAGTGGGACGACTCAAACTCTGCGCTGCTGAAGTAAGAAGCAGCCTGGATATACAACCTCAGGACCTTCACTCCTGTCAGTCTCAATGTTCTACACAATCTGACCTCAGGCCGCTTCTGTAATTGCTGCTTACATAACATTACATTAGTCTTACGCAGTAAAGATGCTTTACAACATGCGATTTGGTATGTTTGTGAAACCTTGTGTTACACTGTACTGACAGCACTAAACCAGGGCAGTTGTTGGGGTAATTTGCAGTAGTCAAAGACGTATTGAAACCTTTGACTTAAAGTAAACCTACGTGAGTTTTCCTACTGTGTCTAACTGACATATATGGGGTAATGGTAAATGTTAAAATGTTTTTGATTTTTTTTTGTTTCATTTTTTGTGTGTGATAAATTCTGCTCCTACACCTCACCAATACTGGTTCTTGTTACCACTTACTGACCGCACACAATGTTTTTCTCCTTTTTTTTATATCCATGTTCAAACTAATTTTACAGCTGTCACTTTGCCAGTCATGTCACTGTCACATGCTAACTGGTAGTTTCACTGAGGTCCTTTGTGGTTCATCAACTGAAGATATTCTTCACTTTCTTACATGCAGCCATTAGACACCTGACTGTGCAGTTAGTTCCTGTCTTGTCTGGTTTGTGTATCAGCATGAAAAGTTATAAACCTGTTTTTCTTTATTATCGTCGGCTAATGCAATACCTTCTGGAACGAGGAAATTAAGCTGTCTGATGTCTCCAAAAGCCCCATCTTAATGAACGCATTCCTGAACAGAACAATTCTGCAGCCTGAAATATTACCATCACTCTTTCCTGCATCAGATCCTCAGGTGGCAGGAGTTCTTTGCGGGTGATCTTGTTAAAGCTCTGCGCATTGTTAACGTT
This sequence comes from Maccullochella peelii, assembly GCA_002120245.1. Taxonomy (NCBI): domain Eukaryota; kingdom Metazoa; phylum Chordata; class Actinopteri; order Centrarchiformes; family Percichthyidae; genus Maccullochella; species Maccullochella peelii. The sequence continues at coordinate 68,347 of LKNJ01000919.1, forward strand.
CACAGTTTCAGTGATACAAAGCACAGCCTCACAGAGCGATGCTGTATGGCTGCTGGTCTTTGCCTCAGCCTCAGAAAGCACTGGGAGCTGAACTGAGGCTCACATTGCTGCAATCCATCTGGCTCACAGGAATGCGGCTCACAGTGTCAGCGGGTTTGGCGTTCTCAGACATGTCCAGGGATTCACCCTTCAAAGACACGATAGATGTCCACTTTCAGTTAATAAAATACCCTGCCCTGTGTTTTGAAAAACCCACTGTGATAAAAGCAGATTAAGTTTGAGTCACAGTTTGAACCAGAGAAGCATGATGCAGAAGTGTACCCTCCCTGTGAGAAGTGTGGAGAGAAACTAGTCTCAATATGGTCACACGTGTATTACATGATCTACAAATGAAAAATAAGATTTACAAATGTGTACAATGATTTGTGTGTAATTTTGAGTACTCACAAATGCGTGTTCCAACCCACACACAAATACCAAGCAACTTGAACACATGTGAAACATTTTACGTTTTACAACTTCAACTTCACAGTTCTGATCATTTTCGCTTTCAAAAAGCTTCCTGTGCATACAGATGTCTAAAAATGTTTGTGACAGTCTATTGTACAGAGTAAGTACAAAGTAATTTGTACATGTATTTGGGCAGCAAATCGTTGACATTTCTGCTGAAGACACTGCACTTGGTATTCAAGAGCAAAGCCGGTGACATAGAGACACTTAACTATACAAGGTCCTCGGCCACAATGAAGTCCATCACCAGCGATAACACTTCAGGCTGAGACATCTGACACAACTGATCAAATAGCAGAGTGCTGCGTGTCAGTGTTACACATGTTTTTGGCTACAGTTCATATAGTATATTACAATTACTGACTATTAATTAATTAATTAAATGACCACTACTTATACACATGATCAGCGTTGGTTTGAAAGGTTCAGTCAGTCAGTTTTGACATAAAGCATATTAAACAGCAAAATCTATTTGTAAAATGAATATAATATACTGTACTCCCTACAGTATACTGTTACACTACACTTTGTAGGTTTTTAAATTGTGTTTAATGACATGATTTTGTACTATTTTACATAAATTAGGGCTGATTCATTTCATTAGTTATTATTATTTTCCCTGGAGGAACCTTAAAATTGCATTGGATGTGTTTTCAGGAGTAGAGCCTCTGTATAATAATTATAATTTTTACTCTCTTAAAATAAATGTTTTATAAAACTGAGCTTAGAATTCTTACTTATTGAGTGTGCTGAGTTTCCCCCCTCATCCATCAATTTGGGCCAACTTTGGCCCTTTATGTAAGGTCTTACCTCTAAAACTAAAGTAACCAAACTGGTCTCCTTTTTGTGGGTATTTACTTTGAACTGAACTCGCATTAGTTCTCAGTTAACCTTCTGTTCATGAGTCCTGCCATGTGGCCACTTGATTCAGCTTTCTCTCTTATTCTCATCATGTCTGGATGAATCTCTCCAAACTTCTTTGGTCACTCTTTCCACACCAGAACAGCTACATCAGCCTCCAGCCAAGGAGTCCCTGTTCACTTAATCAACCTCGTTGGTCGCTGGTCATCCCAAGCCAGCTAAGTCTATATTTTCTCTGACCTCCTCAAGATTTGCAATATTCTCAGTCATCAGTGTTTGCTTAGGAGTTTTGGGGGGTCTGCCAAGCCCAGGAGCTACAGCAGATCCTTGCCAAAGTCTTCATCACACCACTAAATACTATGTAATAGTTACAAATTACCTTGGTATTTAAATGCTTATGAATTTTAACATCCAAACCCCTCTGAATTTTTTAAAGTGTAAGTCGCTAAGAAGGTCAGGGGAGCTTGTAGGGCTGTTTCCATTAACTGTCACCAGAAAGGACATTCTGCTGGTCTGTAACCAGACACCTTGTCAGTTGTCTTTATCCTTTATTCAAGGACATCTGTGTGTGTATGTGTATTTCTGTTGCATATGTCTAAGTAGTTCCTGGACCGTCCCCCTCTGGGTTATCTTGACTTGCCTGTCAACATGTCACATCCAACCACAGCTCTGTTCTTGGAGAGATGGTGCTAAGGGACGAGCTCTCCAATTGTGTGTGTCCCTGCATATGTGCATGTGTGATGTTGGAATCTTAAAATAGCCTTTGCATTATGTACGTTTCCCAATAATGATTAGAAATATGCATATTTCCTGCACTAAAGCACTGTGCTGCTGTGCCTATGCTGCACCAACATGCTAAAAAAGGTGGATAAAAGTGCTCACTGAGGTCAATAACAGTAGACGCTGTTCCTTGACCCACTGTGAGATAGACAAATACATCCAGCTAGGTCAAGACACTGCGTTGAGTCCATATATAGCTACCAACGCACATATATTCAAATACACCATTTCACACCTCACAACTCTGTCATGGATCAACAGGTTGTATCGTTAGACTTTTGTCCTAAAACGGCAGGTGTCCTTGAGGAGTTGCAGTTGTTCCTCTTGGCGTTACAAGTGACTACTTAATGAGACATTGTCCTTGGACTCGTCTCCAGGTGTCACAGCTCGCTCAGTACATGAATAAATAAGGCATGGAAACTGCTTCAGGGGAGTAGACAATGACAGGAAAATATAGAGGTAGCACTTGAACCAAATGGACTTTTCTCATGAATAATAATATGTCTATGTGGATAATTTAGGGTATACAGGCAATGACAAATCTCCCATCAAACAGGGGAGCCTTCCTCACCTCTGGTGGTAATAAGAGCCTTCCACAGCTTCATGATTTTCACATGAATTGCTGTTCAAATGTGACACATTCCCCAGTTGTCTGACACCTCACTTTACTGTCAGATGCACTTTTGCAAATAAAACTGATCTCTATAGATATATATTTAATTGCAAACTGTAGTGATGAATGCAAACCATGGCTATCCAAATGAGCCTATGTATATGGCTAAAAAAAGATTTGGTGCATGTAGGCGTGTGGTTTATAGGGTGAAATGTGGACAGGCTGCAGTGCCAGCCAAATATTATCACATAACCTTAAACTAGAATATCTGTGATTCTCTCGTTAGTTTCACTCTGGTTGACAGCCAATCTGCACTCCTCAGTCTCACTATATTTATTTAATAATATTGGATTCCTTCCCTCCCTCCTCCCTCTTCTTGACCTTTCTCTGTGATTACATCACAATTCCCCATCAGTGCTCTGACATTTCCTTGCCTACCCTCTGTGTTCATTACAGGCCTTGTGGGAGCAAACAACAAGGCCAGGGAGTTCAGAGGCCAAAGCAGGCGGTTGGCCTGCATTGGAACGGTGGCGGCGGTGTTGAAAGAAAGGCGAGCATCCGTTTGGCTCCCTGGGTCTGAGAAGCTCCCTGATGCCCATGTCCTCAGAGGACGAGGGAACACGGGGTGACAGCAAGACATAGGGATACAAAGACCAGTGCAGAAGAAAACAGCATGTCCAAAAGATGCAACCTTTTATTGTCAAAGTGATTCATTCAAAATTAAGGTCACATAAACGGTCTTGTTTACATGGTGAAGAGATTACTGATACTAACACTAACGATTTCATTTTAAAACATGCATACTGGCTTTTAAAAAGCTACTTTTTATTTATTTATTGTCTGGCTCACACTGAGCTAGTGTGACTGATGGATTTAAGGTGGTTACCTAAAATGATGTAGTGTCTGCAGAGAAGGTCTGATCACTAAAAAGGAAAGTGGGTCCCTTTTTTGAAAAGTCTTTTTAAGTCTACAGCTTGACTTCTGTGTCAGTGTGACAGTCATTTGGTGAACATCACTGTAGGAGCTCAGCATGTTAAATCCAGTGGTATATTGTATACTGTAGGCCAGGGGTTCTCAACGTTTTGTAACTTAAGGCCCACATCTGATTGTTCAAAAAAATCCAAAATGAGAAAAAAAAACATGACACCCCGGGTGCTTTGTGTTTAAGTGTCTCTGGAGCGTCAGTGGTTAAAGTGAATGGTTTTCACTTTTATGTTCCATTTTGTGTCGCTGCATCCGAGGGAACATTAGCTAGCTAACAGTGGCTAAACACGTTTGTCTCCACCTGATGATGCGTAGTGATTGGCTGGTGACATTCAAATGTGACTGGTCATTAAAAATATGCATTTTAATTTGACATTTTTTATTTATGTGAATCCTTGAGCACATTTAGATATAAAAATAACTAGCTTTGTAAATTACCAAAAAAATGTTTTTATTTTTATTTTAATCTAACCATTTGGCAGTACCACTGCCTCCACGGCCCACTAGATGGCGCTCTGACGCCCACTGGCGAACGGCTGCTGTAGGCCTATCTATCTGTATTATTAGTCTTCTGGGAGTGCCTCAATGAGGGGTGTGCTGTAACTCCCTCTGTGAGCTATTACTTTTAGCAAGGGCTCTGTAAACCACAGCACACAAGACACTGAGCCGCTCAAGGTCACCCTGACTGCATATACCATCAAAATATCACATGAAGATGATGACCATTTGAACCAGGAGGCAAAGCTGGCGATGATATGAAACCCAGTTGATGAGTTTTTTGATATGTTACAAGAAGGGCAGGCTGCTTTCCAGCCGAATTGCAAATTTATTTTTGATGACGCATTTGTCTCATGCAATCATGATTGCTTTTTTATTTTTTTAAAGCTACAGGGCTTTATTCATGCTCATCTTTCCCTCCATGACCCCTTTCCCTGACATATTCAAAGTAATGTACTAAGTCAATGCAATGAAAAATGTACTATTAAAAGTAAAATGTTACTATATTATCATGACAACACAATAGATAGTGTGTTTCATGCACTCTGTGAAGTAAAGAAGCAATCAAAAGAGATAAACTGCTTGTATAAACCCTCTAAGAGCTGTTTGACTGATCTAAGGTCCCTGGTAAAGTTAGATTGTCTAAAAGCAGATAGCTATGACCTTACTGGTGATCTTAACTGAGTAATTCTTTGATGATCAATAAAGGTGATAATGCCACAGGGTTACATCTGATCAGATTGCCAAACAGAAGGAAATCAAACAAAAAACAGAACAAAATTTAAAAATACTTGTGAGAACAAAGCAGTTGATGAATGGAAGCACAGTATGCAACATTAGATAAAGGAGGATGTTCATGGTAGAAATCATAATAATGGATGTTTAGTACCATCCATAAACCCTGGACTGGTCGCCAGTCAATCAAAGGGCATGTTTAATACCAAAACAGTATAAATATTACAACCTATAAATATGAACACACTAATGATTTGACTTAAATGTGCAGCTGAAAATGTAAATGAACAGAAAAGTATCTTATTCACTGTGTCCTCAGGCTGTCACTGCACTCACATGCACTTTTCAATATGTGGTAAAGAAAACATCCCTCTGTTTAATTCTAATGCTTAGTGGTTTTATGCGCTGACTTGGTACCAAAGCTACCGTACCAGGAGCCAGGCTTATATTTTATGCCCTGTGTGGTCCATGGTAAGGGTAAGAAATACTGATGGGATGTGAGTCATGTCTGGAGAGAAAAAAAACATGAGCTCCAAAACTCACTCTCTCTCTCTGACTGTCTCTATCCTTCTCTTACACACACTCACACAAATTCAAAATGCATACACTTGAGCACAGTTGTACTATCTTGAGAAAGTCAGACTGAAGTGCCTGATTTGCCTCCAGTCTTCAGTGTCTAGGTGTCAAGGGTCACTCACTCATCCTCTACAATAGACCAGAGAGAAATCATGCATAGCCGCTAGCTTATAATGAAAAGATTGGTGGGCTTAGTGATAAGGAGGAGATATACTGAAAAACCCAAGAGCATACCACTTCTTTACATAAGAGCATGAGGTGAGCACTCTTAATAAATGGAGAGGTGTTCCTGTGGCGGGACTAGTTGCTTGATTAATATACATTTTCTAATGTAGAAGACGTACAACAAACACACAGCACAAAAAATATAGATCCCATTTATAATGACAAGCAATACAAAAGTGAATCTATGTCACAGTCACATTAAAGGGTAATTCCTTTTAATAATATTTTTACATATTTCGGGGTCTAATTGACTAATAGGTACAGAAGTTTTGGAATTGGTCCAGTAGATAGCCTCCGCCAGCAGTCACGAAACGGGCTGCGATGGCTGCAACACAATACTTGTGGGCAACTGTGCTTGTGTCTCTCTCATCAAAAAAGTGCTTGTTTATGCAAATGACAGGCTCATTCTAAGTGTCTGACAACATTATGGAAAGCGTTCCTACGGAGACAGACCTTTAGTTAGGCTCTGAAATCTTGCGAGAGGTGAGGTGTTGCAGGAAGACAACAGTGTTTCTGGTTAAACAAAAAGGATCTTACTCTTTAACAAACTCAGTTTGTTTTTTCTTGTCTTTACATTGACTTTGTATGCAATTGCACTGCAGTTAAATACTGGTAAGACTGTAAGACTTTTTCTTAACTTGCTAGAGGACATATTTAGCTGAAAACTAAATAAATAGATCAATAGTTATATAAGGTAAGAATGTAGACTTACATACTCTATACGTATATTTAACCATCCATACAACAAATATATATGTGAACTGTCCACTGTCTGCAGGATTCTGTTTGTTGGGGATGTTGGAAGAGCCACAATACCTTACTGACTATAGCAAACACACCACATGAACACATGAAAAGCCATTCATTTTCCAGCTGAGTGGTGCAGTTAGCCTCCTGACAGGCCAGTCATCCACATGGTTAGAGAGGCTGAGAGCTAGAGGGAGGAGAGAAAGCAAGAGAAGGGAGACCTCAGCTGAAGGGTCAATGAAGTCCAGCAATCCTTGAGGGCAGATTACTCATCTCTTAACGTGCTTGCTCCATCACCATCGCCACCACCATCCACCACCATCCTGTTCTCTCGCTGCCACCAATCACAACTGATTACTGTTTCTGAGTTTACAGCCCCAGGTACCCAGTCTTTTGTCAAACTCCACATGCATAACAAAAAAACTGCGCTGCACTATGCTGAGAGAATGTGCAGAAAAGCTTAAAGTGAGGAAGTTATTCAAGGCAACATTTGTTTTAGGTCGAGCAGAGCTTTAGCTTAACTTTTAAGAAGGTGGAGAGGTAAACTGAGTTTATTATGTCTAATCATATGGTAATGTGCTGTACTTGCCCCCCCCACACCTAATTTGTTTAGTTTTTTTTTTTTTTATTATTCTGTATAACATACAACTGTAAATTGAATCAAAATATATATATATATATATATATATATATATAATCATTTTAATAGTGACATCCTTAGTGAGTTATTTTGTCTCTAAATGGAGCTAAGCGCTATAGCCTCAGGCAGACCTTCAGTCACACATAACATCTAGTTGATGTATATCAAGCGCACCCTTTGCGATGAGGCGGGATATTTAAACTGTCCGTGCCCCACCCCTCTGTTTTGCTCTGACACAGCTTCTGCACATGTATAACTTCTCATAAGCTGCCTCTTTGCTGTTGGCTTCAAGCTGGCCCTTCAAACCAGAAGCGTGCATTTTCTGTAGGCATCTTGGGACCTTGGTTACTTTCTCTCAAATGATTTATTCACCCGTGAGATGCCGGGGACCACCGCTGCACAAAGTAAGTATCTGCTGCGTGTGCTCATATTCATATTGTGAGTGTTTATATTCGCTCTGTTCAGTTGTGTTTGTGTGCTTAGCAATGTCAGCTAGGAAGCTAGCTATACATTAGCCCAAGCTAATGTGTCTGCTCTTTGCTGCACATGTTGCATTGTGGCGAAGCTAATTTTGTCTTTGTTGTCTGTCATGATGCTGTTGATTTATGTTGTGGGTGAAATGTGAATAGTCTTTTTTTGAGAATTATTGGCTTTATTGGTTTTAAGTTGTTGCCTCTTTGCAAACAGGTGTCCAGTATTGTTAGAGGGTCATATTTTTGGCTTTATTCAAATGTAAACACGGGCATTGTTTTGCACACAGCTATTTACATGATAGTTTTCCTATAGTATTGGCTTCATGGGAAACTCAACATGGCTTTTGTCACCCATAGGACATGCAGTCACCTTCCAATTTTTTCACTTACTTCATGTAAGCATTAGAGAAATATTTCACTCAAAACCAACAGGTTTATGTAACAGCTTTCTTTATGTACCTCCATATCACAATTATGTCTAAATTGCTGAGCTCCTATTTTATGGCGTAACGTTACACTCAGCACTCATAACCAACCTTCAAATTACACCCATATGCTCGTCATGCTGCATATAACATTTCCTGTGAAGAGATTGGCTGCTCCAAGCCATGACTTTTGTGGGATTTTAATATGCTTCATAGCTGAAGTGTGTCTTAGCCTTCTGCTGCATATCAGGTGGATTGTTTACATTTTATTTCAATCCACTAGACAGTATATTCCCCCACAATGGTTGCCTCATGATGGCAGGATCCTGGACCTCGCATAGTAGATTCCACATAATAACTGGCATCGCGCTCTGTATCTAATGTGATTTTGAAGGTGGGGGAGTTGATTACTGCCCCTAGACACCACATTTAAACTTAGTACATATTCTGCATTCATAAAGTAAATCTGTTCCCTGTGAGTTGGTCTACTGACATGCACTGGTAAGTGAAAGACACAAACAAGAACACATATTAAACACATTTACACACAAAAATATTGTTTAGCAATAGATGCGTTAAACTGATACATGTTGTTATGGTGTGGCATAAGATCAGAGATTAACATACAGTTTGGTCACCTAGCAGAACTCATCCACTTGACAGGACTTGACTATACAGTGAGACTATTTGCTTTCTTGAGTGCTTTCTTGCTCTTGCCGACACAAGTTTTTTGTTGTTAGTTGTGTCTGCTAGGACTCTTGCTACCACTTAATCACCTTTTTGTTGGTTGCAAATACACTGGCTGCGTTCATCATAATGAATGAACATGATCATGAATATGCTGCATAAATGAAACTGCTCTTTATGAGTTCTAGCTGAGTCATAGACTATATCAGGACTGTTGTAGGATAAATGTATTGTTTTTGGTTGGTCTGTCAGTGGTCAGTCCATTGCTTTGGTCCAGACTGAAATATCTCAACAGCCACTCGATAGATTGACATGAAATTTGGTACAGACATTCTTGGTTCCCAGAGGATGAATTGTAGTGGCTTCGGTGATCCCCTGACTTTTCCTGTAGCACCACCAACAGGTCAAAGTTGTCACTTATCCTGTGAAATATCACAACAACATCTACCTCATGTATTGGCACAAAATTGTTTACATTTGTGGTTTCGAGAAGATGAATCTTAATGACTTTGGGCATTTTTATGTCGTCATTAGTGAGAATAGCGAGATGACACTAAATGAGGGAGAGAAAGAAGCAACAAAGCTCCCCGCCCGGAGTCGAACTGGGAACTTTGCATCTTAACCCCTAAGCTACACTATAGTTTGTCCATTACTTTTGTTTATGACCAAATACCTGCAGAAAAGCTCAAAGCACCATTGTTCAAACTTCAAAGTACAGTTTCAAAGAGCTATGGCTATAGACTCTATCTCTGTTCAATGGTATTTGGTTATAATAATAGACAGGTTAATAATGGCTGCCATATTCTTAAAGGTCCTTGAAATTAGTACAAAGCTTTTTATGTCCAAAAATAAATTGTTAACCCTGCAATCATTATGTTTTTTTCTTTCTAAAAAGGCCTACTCGCCTTCTACAAAGATCCACTAGAATTTACTTTTGGTAAAAGGGGCGACTCCGCAGCATCAATTTGGTGGTTGGGGAAACTCTTTTTAAATTGTATATTTACTTTGTAGTTCAGGCTTTTAAACAAGATGCGTCTTTAGACATCTTGCCTGGTGTTGCTTTAGATAAAGATAAAGGACAGAAAGAAACCTGCATACTGAAGCATGGATCTGTATTTATTTATAGCAACAAGCAGGTGTTCCTCAGTGTGGTATCAAGATTATTCTTTTGTTGCTGTAACTGTGCACTGCACAAAGCAAGCTCCAAAAATGGCACAGCTGGCTTACCATCTGGAAAAATGCAAAATTCCACCTCGTCCTTGACCTAAAATATTTAAATCTTTTCACTCAGATGACTCAGAAATAAAAACAAATAAGTACACAATGAAACAGACATGCAGTTTATTTGTCCGTAAACTTGTTCATGCACAACACATCGCAATAAGTCAAAATAGATTAGTGGAGTAGTAGTGGATTAGTTTCTTTAAGAAGGCCTGAGGTTTTCAGAATCATGATGGAAGGAAATACTTAGGGCATATACTTGTTCTTACTTTAGTTTAGGTTGAGAAATGGTGTTTTCCTCCTTTCCCTTTTTAAAAATGTTTTCAATACTTTTTTAAAATTCTTTTCCAATTTCCTAATGCTTCTTTGAGCAAATGTTGGCTCTGTGTTGGTTCATGAAACATAATTGTGCTGCCATTTTTGCCAGAACTCTCTCTTAAAAGAAAATTTTGGTCTCAGGAGACCATGACTGTTGGAAACAGTATTAAATTGTAGTACAAAATAGTATTCAATCCTTTGAAGTGATGGATGCTTTGTGTTTCATTGAGGACAGCAGCCATGACACTGACTAAGCTCCAGTCCCTCCTCTTTCTGGCCAGCATCGAGTCTCTGGTTGCTGGATTGTTGATGAAATCCTCCACGCAATGTCAGGAGATTCACAGTCTTGATATAACAGCTTGCATTTGGCCTCTTGGCCAGCTACTATACCAGCTCAATATCTGATGATTGAGGATGTGTGTTGGTTCTTTGATCATGTTCTTTTTATTGAACTGATGTTTGAGTACCTGTCCGACTCTGTAGATGAACTTGCCTGTTGTCATATCTTAGTTGTCCAGAATGTTTGTTATCTGATAGTTGATTGTTTCCCCCTCTTTGCTACCTTCTGCTCACATTTTTCTGGTATTAATGTCAACCTGATGTCATTGCTGTATAGTTTCCTGCATATACAGGATGTCTCATACACAGTATTCCATCTTTTTTGGTGTATTCTTATGGTTGTATTCCAGCAGCTCCATGTTTTGCTCTTTTTGATTTGGTTCTCGAACATCTGACTTGACCCTTTTTAAGCTAGTTCATAGTCAAGCTCTGTGCAAACTAGACATTTCACATTACAGCAATGTGACTCCTGCTGTAGCACTTACTGTAGAACATAAATAGTGTGTTTTCACTTGAATTGCTGTTGTTTTTGAACCATAGTAATGTGAGGTGCCAGCTCTGGGCAGCCTGCATATAGAGAAAATACTGCTTTAATGCTTTATAATTGCCCTTTGGATAGAATTTGTCACTAGCAATACCACTCCATGTTTCAATATTAAAAGGACAAAAACAGCAGGACCAGTCCTGCCCTCCCTGCTGTGCACATCAGTGGTTTGTCTGAGCCCATGCTGTAAGACTTTATTGGGTTGGCTGTTCTGACACCAGTGTGGGCTTGCTGTGAAAAAGCCTCTGGAACTGCAGCCCCACAGTGAACGCTGACAAGGTTAAGAGGGTCCCTACAAGGTCCAAGGACAACTCAAAATGGTAACACTCAATAAAAAGTACAATAGGAAAAAGAACATCCAAAAGATGACTGCAATCCGCAGGTAACCTTTTAAAATTTGTCCTCTCTTGTTGCACTCTCTCTTTGTGCTCATCTCTTTCCTTTTACTCACTCTCTGTTCTCACTCTCATTGCTCTGCTCCTGTGTCTCCTCAGTCTCTTTTCCGGTTTCACCCTTTTTTCACCTCTTCTTCCAGTCTTTCTTCTCTGTCTAATGCTTTCTGCTCTTTTCTTTTCTCTTTCCATTTTTTTCCTCTTCTTTTCTTCCACTTTAGCTCTCCCCAAAGCCACACTAGCTCATTTCGCCTTTTGGCTTGTGCTCTTCAGAGGCTCTTATTTTACTGTATGAGACTGCAGTGGAGGAGAATTCACTGCTGTGTCCTAAGCAGAGTCAAACAGGGATGGAGGATCGATGTGGCGTTTGGATTTTAGAGCTTGTACCAGCAGTGGCTGTTCTTATCCCCGTTAGTGTGGCCTTTAGCTTCTGCAAAGGGAGATTATAATTTATTATATAATTTTAAGTCGGTTCACAAAATATGGTTTTTCAACTTTTTTGAACAAATTACTTTAACCTTCCCCTGCAGGTTCCCTTTGTTCATAAAGGCTTTACAGATATTAAAAGGAATATGCTTAATTAAATCCCAGCTTCCCAAAGAATTATTGGACAGTTTTGATTGTGTTGGCACCTTCAGCTTTACACTTTACATTTCTGTCTATGTTGTTCTCAAACTTGCACCATTCACATACTGACCACCAGCTTTCATACTATTATTTCCATGTTATCAGTATAGAGAATGACCAATAGGCCACCTTGCATGAAAGGACAGAAGCTGTTAGCTGGCTGGCGTGACTCCAGACAGTCTTATCATCAGCCACTCAGAGAGCCGGTGGCTCAATGGATGGATGGCACATAACACCTATTCCTAAAACTGTCCCATGATGAATGCCCCCAATTATGACGTTGACCTTTCTCTTTATTACACACTCTTTCTCCTTGATTCTTGTCATAGACTTTCTATTGGTCTGTTTACCTTTCTGTCTCTTTCATCTGCTCACTTTCAGAGATCCTCTGTCTTTTTGTCCCTCTTCCTTTTTATTTCCCTTTGTTGGTATTTCCTTCTTTCCCTGTGTGCTTCTCACCTTGGCCACATTCTGTGAACCTTGTTTAGCTAAAACTGTAATATCGAAAGAAATACTGTAAAAATCCACACAATTTTCCTACAATCAGGAGTGATTTTTGCTCTTCTCCTTTGGGGATTCATCTGACATAATAGCAAATAAACCAAGAAGCACTTTATCAAGTCTTTTGCCCAGGCCCTCAGGAAATCCAGTGTAGATTCTGCCTGTGGTGCATGTGAGTTTCTATGCACAATAAAAAGAATAAAACCAGGGGTACAGGAGAAAAAACACTCGCCCACCACCTCAGAGACCCAGTTTCAAAACCCCCAATGTGGTGCCTTAGGGCTTGGCTGGGTACTCCATCAAACACAATCGGCAGTTGGCAAGCTGATGTCGGTTCATGTCCTTGTTGCTGCACTAGTGACTCCTACTGACTTCTCAGATGTGGAGAAAAAAGCAAAATACAGTAGAAAATATAGCCCAGTTTTTAAAACCGATCATACTCTCACCTACGTTCTAGTTTCCCTTGATAAATCACCATGCTTCCCTGAACAGTTTTTAATCTGAGAAGCATTTACCTATCCAATTAGCTTCACCTGTAGCACGCTGCTTTCGTCTCCTAAATGCTGATGCTGAATGTAAATTAGAGGCAGTTGTTGTTGTTGTTGTTGTTGTTGTTGTTGTTGTTGGAGGTTGAAACCAGAAGCAGCAAGTGCACGCTGATAGTTCTCAGAGCTGAAACATTTTGTAAATTAGGAAAAAATGACATGTTGCTGACCAGTGGGGGTCAGGTCAGTGTGTGGCCTGGCAAATAGAAACTGCCTTGTCAGTTTTCCCATGGAGGCAAGGTGACACAGACCGGGCAATGAATCAAACCTCTGGATGAAGCAGTAAAAAAGCCTGCTATATTTTGTACTCTGAAACAAATGAATGTAACACTGTTAAGCTCTGCATGCTACTTACAACAACCTTTTTGAAGGTTGAGTGATTTCATATGATTAGAGTAATTGTGCAAGAAGAATCATTGGAACATTTCTTACCTTATTTGTCGAGCTGTGATATATGCATATACAGTACCAGGTATTTTCTTTTCCAAATCCTACAGGTGGCAGAAGTCGCGGGTTTAATGTCTCATGCAGCAACAACGAGAACTCATTTGGAATAAATTGAAAGGCAAATTGATCAGAAAGTTTCTACAACAAAAGTAGATGCCGAAGCTGGCTGAACAGATAAAGGAAAAAAACTCTTCCTCAATGGAATATCCAAGGTAAAAGAGCTGATTAACTGGACTGGCAAGGGGGCAATGTAGTGCAAAGCCACCACAGCATCAGAAGTGATCATTTAGGGCATGACGGCACAGATCAGAAAAAAAACAGTACATTGAAAGAACTGTCTTTCTAATTTTCACGTTTGCTTCTTTCTGCTAATTTACTGTGCACTGTGCATAATCCTGGATTCATTTACTGTGTGTGTGTATCCAGCTGCCTCCTCCCTCAGTATTCAATTGTGTCTCTCTCTCTGCTCCCTCCCTCCTTCCCTCTCCCTCCTTTCCTCGTTTTCCCCCGTTGTCACTCCCCTAACTTTTCTTCCTGTGTGTCTGTGCGTCTTATCCCTCCAGGCAGAAGAAGACAGATGTCTGATAGGTTTTCTTAACAGAAAAAGACTGCGGGCAAGGGCTGCAGCAGATGAATTGGATGATGGGGAACAGTTTCCTCTCCCCAGGTTGACAAAAGTCATGTTTACTTGATAGAAAAGAAAGGAGATTAAGAGCCCATCTTTGAACTTGAATGTATCTGTTGAGAATGGATCAATTACATATCAAAAAAATCTTAATGGACCTGTCTGGTTAGATAAAGGTTGAATAAAATGGAAATAACAAAACGCACATCTTTTGTGTTGACACATGCTCCCATTTGGTTTGTCAGATAAGAGCACTGTTAGCCTCATTTTGGAGAAACGTGGCTTTCTAACTGAACCTCTACATGGCGTTAGATGAGGCCAGATTTTGAAAAGATGATCCGTTGTCCTCACTTTGATTAAAGGCAAGTATGTCAACAATTATCACAGTCACCTGTTTTTTTTTTTTTAAAGTTAGAACTGGCACCTTCACAGTGAGGACAGGACTGTTGAGACCCAAAGTGCAGTTACTGGGCTTAGCTGTTGGGATAATTTTTAAGCAGAATTGTTCTGTCAAATAGTGATTGAATGACCAAATATGTGTCAATCCAGTGAAGTCCTTGTCAACATGTGAGGTCTTGACTTTGGAGTTTGTCGTAACTAAAGGATCTTCATATAACTTAAAACATGCAGAAAACTGTTCAAAACTCCACCATCACAAAATCTTATGACCATCTTATAAGGGTTTGAAGTTTTGTTTCTATACTGAATGTGTCATAATGGTTCGACAAGGCCTGGCGACCCATTACAGTATTTCTCAGCCTCTAAAGGCAGCTGAGAGATGCACCCTCCTATTGCTTGACATTGTGAGACACCCAGAATCCCACAATCCAACGTGGGCTCACAGATGCATCGTAGCGTGTACTGTAGTCATGGTAGATGTCCCAATTTCCCAATGGTATTTCCACTTTTTTTTGGCCATTTTAGAGCACCTTCTAATCATTTGATGTGAGTGTTTAGTTGATATGGTGTGAGCATTCATTATTTGTTATTGTTCTGAATAATCTAAAAAGTGAATACATTTTTATTTAATCCTAATAAGTCTCCATAATTTCACATTTTTATAGTAAAGCCTTGAATCACCTGTGTGCTGCAGTTTCATGGTTCTCTATACCAGAACAACTCCATTCCTTTTCATTTAAGTTATGGCACCATTCAATCCAGTCTGAACTGGTCACCGTGACTGTCACTGCAGCAAGCCAGTGGCCCGGGTGGGCAGTGGTTTACTTGTTGGTCAGGAGGTGTAGAGAGCATTTCCTTTGGTCAAACAAGGGTGCATCGTGGGTCAGCAATGTGCACTTATGCCCAATTAATCCCACCACATCTGCATGTGTGCTGGAGGATGCCTCTCCTCTGAGCCACGGAAAACATGTTATGTCTCCTCTGCGGCAAGGAAGCCAGCTGGAAAAGACTCCTTGTCTGACTCATCCATGAAAGGAGGAATTTTTTAAATGTATGTTTACATCAAAAATAATTGATAGCTCATCTTTGACTTTTCTTCAGTACATAGACACAAAATAAAGTGTTTACACTCTATGCCCCCTAAATTTATTCTTGCCTTATTGCTGGACGGCGTACTCCCATTAAAACGGCAAGAGAAACTACATTTATCTTGTTCATTGCCTCTGGCTATATCGTGTGTGTGTGTGTGTGTGTGTGTGTGTGTGTGTGTGTGTGTGAGAATAAATCTGTCAGTATGAATTGTAATGTATTAATATCTGCGTAGCTTTATGATCATGATGAGGAGGAGGATAGAGTCCAAGCAGCACACACAGAATGAATAACTAGCCTATATAAATACTATTTTGTAGGTCACTTTCTACATTCTGCTTGATTGACCCTGTAATTAGCAGGAGCAGCTGCTGACTCTCATTCTGGTGCAATCAATTTTGGTGCACCACCTCTTTAATGAAAATATTGAGACTTGAGGGGAAGTTAATTGAACAAGAAGCTATGTTTGTGATTGCATTGGTAAAATCTAGTAAATTAAGGCAGGCTTTTAGGCAGCAGCTGAAGTTCTCTGACGCCCAGAAAACCTAGCTGCTCTAAGGCCAAGCATATGTGACAGTGGTGGGTAGCCCCCGGGTATTTCTGTGTGTGTTTAACCCGACTTCACTCACTCCAAATGCCCTCGCAGTCTGTTGCTGTTGATCCAGATTTCTCTCTCTCTCGCTCTCAGTCAACAGACATGGTTTATCAAGGGTTGAAATCATTCCTGGCTTCTCTCTCTTGGGAAATATGATTGATAAATATCAAAGGACGCCTCAGGTCTACATGTCCACCCACAAAGGGAAAACAACAAACATCTTAAGGTTTTCAAACTGCTGCAGTTTGCTGTTCAACACTGAAGTATTTGGAGGTCAAATGCCTTCTTCAAGGACACCATTGAATATGGTTGTGAGAGAGCAGAGAGCACTACTGGCTTGTGTTCCTTGATTTTTAAATTTTTTTTTTCCCCAGCCAGGTTACCTTCTGGTCACAAGCCTCTCTACCCTTTAGGTTATCACCATCCCTAAAAGCATTAGTAGAGTTTGGCATGTTAAGGTTTGGGCTTGTTGTCCTGCTCCGCTGGCTTCTGTGTCAAGGACTAGTCCTGTTAAGGGCTCATCCTACAGCCCACTAATCTACTTAAACCTTCATTGTGTGTGTGTGAGAGAGAGATTTTGTGTTCATTAGTAATGGCGCAACCTGGAGAGCTGGGCAAAGGAGTAAACTCTATTGTTTGCATCCTGTAGGTTGTATGTCCTTTACATGTGTAGAATAAACCTTGTTAGTGACAAAATACAAATACTGCTCATCCATTTATCCCCATTACCATTCAGTTAGCGTCATTAGCATAACATGTGTCTGACCTCATGGTGGCCTACTCTACAGTCAAACCATGTGCTTAGTATACAGTATATTCCATAAATTTAATACTTTGCCAAAGCATATTTACCACTATTCTGGCAAAACATATTAACAATTACAGAGAAGTAGGTTATGTTGCTTTAGATGTTTCTTTGAACATTTTGATACTCATTTCATTTTCTTTTCATGATTAGGAAATGACTACAGCTGCTTTGTGTAACAAACTACACTTTTTCAATTGGGGATTGGGGGTTTTGGTGCTCTTTCAGGAAGCCTTTTGAATACTTCTATATATCTCTTACCATGTCATCTCACTGAGCAAGTCCTTCAAGTTGATGGCAGCTTGTATCTCTGAAAAATTGCTAGTTTACATCACTGACTCTGTTGAAGTGATGCGTTTGAGTCCTCAGACTAGACATGGGGGGGGCTGAAATGGACCAGGGTCAGCCCCAGCACACAGGCTGCAGAATATCATTAGGCAGGACTAGGGCCTGACATACGGACAATCATCAATCAATCCTCAATCATTAACTCGTACATTTCTATTGGCGGGAGAGTATTACTTACATGGCAACACTAAACTTAAAGGCTACTTGTCTAGACTGCATATGGCTTGAAATGACTGACAGTCAGCCCTCACCACCCACTCTGTTCAGTCTCGGCACAGAATGATGTGATCAATGCGTGTGTGCACTGGGCACACATGTGCCTCTTAAATTAGCATGATGCTGTGATTATTAATTATTAGCACTTCCTAGAAGGTCTGCACTCACATACAGAGAAAGGAGTGCCGTAACATCAACCTATAGGGGATTTGAGTGTGGAGAATAGAATGTGTGCTACACAGGGGTATTTCTTGATTATTCAAGTAAATACCTAATTGAACATGTGAAACGTAATGATTGATAGGTCTGGCATAAAACTATAAAACTAACAACGAGGACCCTTGGATCCAGCATGAGAAAACAGGTCCCCACCACATAACAAATCCCAATTTTAACCTCTGTTTTGTGTGTCTAACTCTCCAGTGAACATTTGCTGCCTAGCACCCACTCTACTCAGCAGGGATTAGGCACACAGAGACACACACACAGAGACACACACACAGAGACACACACACAAGCCAAATACCCTCTATCCTGAGCCTCAGCAAGAGGTTGTAGCGATAGAAGCAGTGGGAGAGCAGGGACTGTTTTTTTTTTTTTTTTTTCTAAAGTACTGTTTACAAAGAGAGAGAGAGAACAGTCTATCCAATCTCTACAAAGGCGATGTGATCGACCCTCATGAGTGTGGTGAGTGCTTTTGGCCATCTTGTGATAATACCTGTTGCTGTTTGATGTACCTCCTCTGCGGATGTCAACAATAGTGTGGGTGGTGGGTGTGTATGCCTTTTCATTTATGTGTGTGTGTTTGCGTGTATCAAAGGTGTTTGTGATCAATGCTGCAATTACTTGTTTCTTGTTGCAGTAGCGGGTCCTCGCACCCCAACGGTTTAATTTGAAATATTCAAGCAAACGCAGTTATGTTCAGCTTGAATTCATTCACATCCCCACTGCATGACATGAGTGTTGTGTTGGCATATGTTACACTAAACCTCATGGTTCTACATGGTTGCATGGTCACATAAATTGCTCGGTGTTTCTCAACATGCATCAAAACACAGCACAGGTTTAACTTGGTGCTCTACACCTGCCACAATGTGCCTCAATGACTCTTCATTTGTCAGAAATTATAGTTTGGCGTGTTCTATCAACTTTTTGCAGACTCTGATCTTGTGAGACAGGTGAGCAGCTATCACTCATGCAGAAGTCTCACACTCTCTCTCACCCTCTGTCTCTCTGATAAATGTGGGCATGTAGTGGGTGGGGTGGCAGCAATAAAAAGATGAAATGGCAGTGGTACACCCAAAATGCACAATCAAGCAATCACACATTTTCTACCGTGCCAAAGAGAGATAATCTGTTACAGACTTGTGAAGTCCTGTCTTTACCTCACAACCATACATCTTGGTCATTAGTCTTTATACAAGTCGGTGCTAAAACATTAAACTGTGGTTGGTGGTGAGATGGCTTGAGGAAGATCTTTAAAAACAAACAAGACTAAGACACTTATGCATTGCGGTGTTTTGAGCTAAATGCCAACATCAGCATGCTATCAGTGACAATGTTAACATGCTGATGTTTAGCAGGTATAATGTTTACTATGTCTACCATCTTAGGTTAGCGTGTTCGTATGCTGACATTTTCTAATTGGCACTAAACACAAAGTACAGCTGAAGCTGGTGGGAATGTCATTACTTTTTCATGTGGAAAAATTTGATCATAAACTGAAGTACTGGACATTTTGAAATTTTGACCTGATGATGGTGCTACATCACAAGTCAGGGGATCACCAAAGTGATTACCATCATCACTGATGATACATGAATGTGTGTGCCAAATTTCATTGGCAATCCATATGATAGTTGTTGAGATATTTCACTAAGAGCCACACGTTGATTTCTTGTACTGCAGTATACTATGACAATTACTATATAGGCTACTGTATACCGTCACTATGTAGTATGGAATTGGGACACAGCATACAGTATGTCTCTGCTGTTTTCTGGGGCCTTGGCAGTGTAGCTGTATGACCTGAGAAGAGAGTGGACTGAATGTTTGTATGGCTGATGACTGCTGTAACTGTTTAGCACAAAGACGAATCATGGAGGAGCTAACTGGATTAGTGTAAGGCGGTTTAGCGGGCCTTCTGCAGCAGAGGAGGAAATGCTGACACTGTCTGTTTTATCACTTCAAAAATTGTTTTAGCTTAACAGTTGAGGGGAAAAACGTGTAATTATTTTCTGCAAGTCTATTTTATTCAAATAATGTCCTCTGTTGCATCTCCAAAATCAATATACAAAGAATGTAATATGGGGAGCTTCAAAGAAGGATTCAGAAAGAGCAAGGCTACATTAAAACAAACTGCTGCAGCAGGAGAATAATAATAATAATAATAATAATAATAATAATATATTATGTTTGCAGGATTTTAATAAGCATTTTGACTCTTCTCATTGAAGACGCAATGTGTGGAAAGAAATGGATGAATTACGTGGACGTCGAAGTCAGTGGGGGAAAAAGAGAAAAGAACTGATTGTGATTGGCCTTTACTCAACTTACTCTGCCACCGACAGCACATCAGGAACACGGGGAAAAAAGGGTGGGGAAAGTGTTCTTTTAATTGAAGCTCCCAAAGGCCAAAGGTTCAGCTTGTTCACTTCAGATTGCTAATATTGTTCCTGTGATCTTTATCCAAGCGAGGATTGCTTAATTTGCTGCCTCACTGCTGTTTTAGCAAAGCGTCTGCAGTGCAGCTCACGCACACACAAACACAGACACACATGAAATCTGACACCACAGAGGAAAATTAAATAAAACACAGACATACTCTTGGGCTGATGACACACGTCTGAAATACACACACACACACACACACACACACACACACACACACACACACACAGTCGCACTCACATACACACTCTTTCCAGATAGAAAGATAAAGATAGATTGAGTTAGGAAAGCTGCTTCTCTTATGATAATTCTGATGGACTGCCTTGCCACGCATGTTACAAAGTACTGCCTTCATTTCATTTTTTCATTGTTTATTGATAAAAACAATGTGCTAATCGGGTATTGCATGAATGAAAATTCCGTTTATTTAACAAGTCAAAATTTTACAATTGAGGAATGTGTTTTGTAATGGCAGAATAGATTTCTCTTTTAAAGTTATAATCCTTAAAATTCCAGATGTGGTTGATTTTGTGACACCTGTGGTTACTGGTGGTAATTCTAATAATACATAGTTCTGTTCAAAATGACGCGTTTGTCGATCTCTAGGGAGATTAAACTGATTTTCAGAGGGTTGTTTTCTTTTCCCTGGTTGTGAATCTTTCCCACATGTGCACACCATTTGAATTCAGTGCAGGAGTGGCGGAATTCAAGCAAACACAGTTAAGTTCGGAAAGGCAATGCAGACCACTAGCCATCTAACAAATGAGTAAAATGTAAATGTAAAATGTAAATATACTGGCTATTAGCAGTTAATGTCAACCATAAAAAGTCACAAATTGGATTGGATATGATGAAAATCTTATTGCATTGGAACTTTAAGGATCAGGGACACATCTTCATAAATGAATTAAGTTTTGTGAAACAAGATGCTGCACGTAGAAGAAAACCATGGCTTATTTCTGTGACTTGAATGTAATCATTAATTAAATTCATTATTGTTATTTTATGAGAGATGCATAAACTCGGGCTCTGATGTTCAGCCCACATCAAACCAAGGATACATTTAATGTAGCGCTGCTCTCAAACTCCAGGTTTTCTCTGGTACAGCTTTCATATCTCATATTGGAGTTTTCTGGGTTCTTGTTTCAGTGAAGCCATCACTGTCACTGCGTAGCTTTAACTCTGCCATTTGTGCTGTCACAATTCAGGCTTGTGTCTCTTAATCTGTGGCTGTCAAAAAAGCGGAAGAAAGGAGGAATTCCCTACTCTCATTTAAAGGCAAAATGTCTGTTTTTACTGATTAGAAAAAAAACAACCACTTGAGCTGAAGGCTGCAGTGCATTTGTAACCTTCATTACTGTAGCTGCTACTGTGGACTTTGGTTTACTCCTATTGCTTAAAGCTATAATTGCTGAACCAAACAGACTCACGCTGTTTTAATAAAGAAGTCAGTCAATAATTGGCCTTTTCCCACGATGCCATGAGCAACCACAGTCTGATTTCATGCTGCACACAGTTGTAAGTAGTTTTTCCACACGACAGCAGGGCACCGTGAAGTTGGTTGTCTCGCTCAGGAGGAGTTGGAGGTGTGCAGCCTGTCGCCTGCAGCTCACTGTGGCTGCTGCTCCTTGTTCTGTTACTCCCTGCAATATTTAAAACTGATCTGCTGTCAGATAAAGAAAATGACCGTTGTGTTGTCTTGTTGACACATTGCTGATGAACACTAATCGATTACTAATTGGACACGTACCTGATCAACCTTTTTTGGTGCTGGTGCTGCACGGCCAAGACGGCATTCTAAAAATACCCTATTGGCCTGAATGTAAGACAGCATTTTTTTTTTCTGGAGATTACATTTGAAAAGCAGGGGGGTTGTATTATATTCGAGGGCTAGAAAATTACTCTTTATTCACAACATCAGATATTCTTTCTGAATGGAAAGAGTGTCTCCTACAGGGAGTGTTGCATTATGGATGGCTTGTAGCCTTAATGTTGCCTCGGTTGCAACTAATTATTATTAGAAAAATTATTATTATTATTTTCATTGTCGAGAAAATCGTGTAGCCTATATATCGTCAATAAAATGTCGGTAAATGGTGAAAAATGCACATGACAGTTTACTAAAGCCCAAGACTTGTTTTGTCTGACCAACAATCCAAAACCCAAATCTTTACAATGAGGACCTGGAACTAGTGAGTACTTGGCATTTTTTCTTTGAAAAATGAATTAAATTATTAATCAATTATGATTAATCTAGGAGACAGGGTTGTACTTACCAGAGCTACAGTACATCATTGTTTGTGATTAACCACTAAGTTGACTACATCATCACTTTGATGGTCAGTTTTCTGCGTTTATTTAAAACGATGTATGTTGGTTTCCCATGTGTAAACAATAATATATGATATTGATAACCCATGATGATTGAGCTCAGTGGTTTTCCATGTTACCCTCAAATACTCCATCTACAGCACATTTGATTGATTTTTGGAGATTTTATCAACACACACTGATGAAGACCGAAGCAAGAAAACGTGTGATTCTCACGTTAACCCACAGTTTCACAAATCCCTACGTCACTGTCTGACTGCGCTCTCTCTCTCTCTTCTTTATTCTCTTTATCTCTCGCCCAAAAACTAGTAGTTGCCCTAATCTTCACAGGAAGCACTAATGTGCAAGTAGCTTAATGAACCCACTGGCACAATTATAGAGTAGGGAAATTACTGAGTAGGCCAATAACATGCTACTGTACAGGGTAATATAATGTCCCTTGCAGATCTCAGAACAATGAGTTAATAATAGTTAGGACACAATGGCATCTACATCACCAGTCCACCCTCTGACCAATTTCTGCTCCCTGCTGCAGCGCTCTCGTATTGTTCTCAACAATGGAGGATAATGACAACAGTGCACAACAACAGAGGACTCTTTTCATCTTTGTCCCGCTTTGTCTCTCGTGTCAGAGCGTCACTATCACTCGCTGATGCTCTCATCTGATTTCGCTCTCGCCTCTCTTTCTGCTTGCTTATCTCTATCCCTTTACTCTCCCTTGCAAACACACACTCTCTCACACACAATCCTGGACAGGATGTGGGGTATTGAATTATTCAAACTCCTGGCAGAAAGTGTCACCGTCAATGAACACAAACATACGAGCCTCCATTCACAAGTGTTTGTTTATAGACATTTACGGGGCCAGTACGAAGGCCACTTCTCAGATCATTTCCTGTCCATCCTCCGAGTGTAAATGAGAGGTTTGGACCAGTTTAACCCTCGGTGTTTGTAAAGATAAAGGCTGTGAGGGGTTGTTGGCGGTTGCCATAAGTAAATTACTACGACTGCACTGCTTTGATCCGGACAGCTGCTGATGACAGTAATTTGTGGTAGAATTATTTACATGTAAACATTTACACCTGTGCCACAATTAGCATTTTAGAATGCAGTGCATATGATGTGCCTGTACTGTACTATCTTGTGCAAATGTATTATTTTGTATATTAATTGTATAAGATATGTAGTTTTATTATATTTTTAGGGTGCTTTTTAAAAATCTGCACAGGGAAAACAGATTATTATTATCCTGCTAGGCTAACTCTGGCTCTGTTCTAGTTATTTTCTCTCTGTTGATCAATGAGCATTGTCCCTGTCAAATAGAGTAATAAATAGAAATACATAAAGTGATTACTTAAAAACAAAAATTAAAACATCTCACATTTTAAAAAGATCGAGTTTAATAATAAAAATATGAATAAGAGAGACAATGAAAGAAGAAAAGGCTTCGTGGCCTACCGAGCACTGACAGGTGATTACAGTGCTGCTTTCTGATGGGTATATTGACAATATTTATTATGTTTTATAAAATTATGGCTTGTATGAATCAGTATTGTTAGTAACCAGCCGGGGGTCAGGTTTTTATTTGCCACCATTGACAGCAGTATGTTTACCATGCTCACCTTTCTCCTTGAACTCAACCCTGATTAAAAGAGAAGACAGCTGAGCTTTTATTTTCATCTCTCAGCTGTGTCACACTCCTCCTTAGAAGTACATAGGACATTTTCATTTGGCTGTTAGATTCACTGAGGTAAATTTCGCTGACTACCTAACAAAAATAAATTCATTCCACTACACAACTTTGCCCCCCTCCATCTGTGATTATCTGTGTGTGTCCATTCCAGATACAAAAAAAAATTGATGCCTGAAGGGACTGTTGCTACTACAAGAAGAGGGCCCACATACTGCACAAATGTGCTGTGGTTCCAAGATACAAGCTCACACAAAATCCATTTTACAGAATTTTGAATGTGTATTAAATTATTTGATTCCAACATTTCCTTATAATAATCTGTGTTTTAGGTCAAACTGTGAGCTTTTCCATTTGACCCGAAGGAAAGACCAATCATATAGTCCAGTTGCAGTGGCTTGGCTGCACAAAAGACATTCACAATGATCCAAAGTAACGAACAGATCATCTTCTAAACAAAAGGTCCAGAGTCCCCTCAGTGATCCTGTGTCCTGTCACAGTCTCATTAAAGCAATATAAACCTTTTCTCTGATTTGAAGTTGCTCTGGCGAACCTGTCTAAATGCTGGCTCAATGTTACTGATGTAGGGTCTGATGTTGTGGGGAAAAATTAATTAAACAGAGAAGACCACCTGTCTTGTGATAACCAATCCTAATGCATGACATGATTTAATACATTTTAAAAGAAACTGTTTTAAAAAATATCAGAACTCATTAAATTGATCATATAACAAGACACCATACAAGTACTGCCATGCCCTCTCCTTACTGTAGATACACGTTCTATGATCTAATGCAAAAATTATATTGATACATTTGAAACATTTAGATTTTTTACACGAATTAAAGTCAGAGTTTTGTCTGGCAACAGCTAAAAGGAAAAAAAAAAATCAATATTGTATGTTTTATTTCGAGCATTAAGAACCAAATTCACCAACAATGGTAAACAGTGGGCAGTGGAGCATAGAGCAGCGTTTTTTGGCAGCCCCCTAAGGATGATGCATTTTTCAGTGAAGTGCTGCCAGCTGGGCATTATGTGAATAATCCCATGGTCAGTATAATCTGTCTAAATCCAGCACTTTTAACAAAACTGTATGGCTGCCTGTCGGCAAGTTAGACTAAGTAGCAAATGGGCTTTGGAAGTAGTGTCAGTTGGTAATGCTAGCTTTGTTGCTAACTTTGTTATGTCATAGGACTGCTATAATCCTGCAGTTTAATGTCAGAATGTCACTATGTTGCGTTTCAACACCATGCTGCCTTCTTAAATTAGTAAATTAAGTAATGAATTAGTTAATAGTGGCATCAGTATGTTGTATGGAACTGTGGCAGGTTTTGCAGTCTGCATTTGTTTTAGTTTTTTTATTTGATTTTAGGCAGTGTTGGACCTGGGTGGATATTTTATCCATGTGGAAACAGGAGGACAGAGACTAATTTGTTGACAGCCATATTGATTTTTTTTTGACAAATTTCTTTATGAATTTGGTTTGGATGTGTGCTTAGCTGAAGCTCTGACCTCCTGCATTGATTTTCTGATTACCTATCACTTAATTCATATATACCAACTGCCCAAGCAAACAAAAAAGATTGTGTAACTCCAGCTCATTGGATTTGACCAAAATCTCCATGGTGCAAAATGAAGTGTTATTAATGTCATGTCACCTGTCCTGAGGTTGGTGGGATTTTAACCCAATATCTCGCCTGAATGTGAACACAGTATCCTGGCAACGGGGGAGGAGAAAGTAAGGGTGCGTGCAGAGGTGAAATAGTCCCTCATAGGACCATCCATCATATGCTCAACATCAGCGTGTGTGTGACTTTTCTCATGTGTATCAGCAGCATGTTGTCAGTGTGTGAATGTCTGTGTGCCTGCTGGGGGACGCCACAGTGTACAGAGGGGACTGTGGTTGTGCAGGATGCTGTCAGGGCAGTGATAAGGATCCACCAGTACGAGCAGCAGTTTGACAGCTGACATTCTCCAGAGCAGAGCAGCCCACTGGACAGGCAGGAATAAACAGGATACCAGCCCAGGCATGCTAGTGAGGCATGAGCCTTAATTGCGTTTACATCGACAATGTGCAGTGTTAATGCTCATGTCAGTCAAAAATAGTACCCAATAATGAGGAGGGTGCTGGATTGTGTGCGTGCGTGCGTGCGTGCGCGCGTGCGTGCGTGCGTGCGTGCGTGCGTGCGTGCGTGCGTGCCCTGACTCATCCTGTGTAATAACCCCGAAAATGAAAGTTTTAAAAGCTTCTGCTGAGGATAATAATGCATGGGTTCATACAGATTTGGAAGCAAACAATAATTTCTAAAGTTTTATCAGTATAAAATTAGATGTCCAAAAACAAAACATTTCATAGGCAGACGTTTCAAATTAAAAGCCTACTTGGAATGAATATTAAGGACGTGCCCTTTGACCCACCAGAATGGTTTTAATGTGAAACATCAGTGCAGGAAGTGTTGAGTTTCACTGACAGTAACTCAACCGTGTTTTGAACAACAGCTAAATGGAAGCAACTGGAAATAACTGGTGAATGGAAACAGTATTTGTTAAAGAGAAACTTGGCAGCAGAGTTTTGAGTATGACATAAATCTGTCGTACTGATGGAATTAGTGCTGTGGAAATTGTCTTTATACTTAAATGATCGTTTGCTAAACCCCTCCCTTGAACAGCAATTGTCCAATCATAACTTGGCAACCGTAACTATGCAAGGCCATTCAAGCTTTGGTTTTCTCCACATACCGAGGCGGCGTCCATGAGGCTGCAGATTCTGTGTTGAAGAATTTGGAGGGTGATGTGTTTTTTAGGCTTTCCAAAACCAATACAAGAGCAAAGGTGTGAGGAATGGATTACACAGTTTGTTTGTTTGTCTGCTCTAATGTAAGCTGTAAATGTTGGCATGTCTGGCTATAGCTAGAACAGTAACGCAGCATTACTTCCAAGGCCAAGAAGCACATCATACTTTCCAAAAAAAACCCAAAAACCTCAGTTCTTGATATCATACCCTCTATGTGTGTGGTATTACCTCACTGTGTGGAAGTGGCTCCTAGATGCTATTAGAGTTCAGGCTAAGGTTAGTGGCTCTGTCCTGCTCTATTGAATTCACTGTTCATTAAGTTCATACTCCAGCAACCCCAGCCAAACTCATTATCCATCATTAGAGATAGTGTTACATTCACCAAACACACTGGTTATCCTCATACTTAGACCCTTTTCCCTTGTAACGTTAAAGGTGAAGTATTCTTTTTTAGGAACAATAAAGTAAATATAACTTCTGTCTTGCTTGTCCAAGTATGTATGCTAAGCAGAATGAAATAAGAGTATGATCTTACATTTTTCCTTAAGCTTACTAGCTTAACACTGAAATACAAGAACAATGTTATATGTGTTTTTCATGGATCATCAACTGGTGAGGATGTTGCCTTTTTGCCTGGGACATGCTATCCTCTGTCTTTTAGCATGATATTATGTATGTAGCCATCAGATGTGTGAACTTGTTACAGCGTTCTCATTTTAAAACGAGTCAACCTGAAATATTAAATAGTCAGCCTGACAGTGTTTTCTACAAACTCATGGAGCTAACGTTGGCTAAATCGGCTAGCTAGCTACAGCTGATAAAAGGCTAGCGACAGTTGTCATTTCAACTCTCAAAATTGCTTGAAGTGACGCCTGCTTTTTTCTATCGTTTTGAAAATGACTAAAAATCTTGAGAGTTAAATTTGCCACTGTTATCATAGTAAACTGAATATGTCCCATGAGACGAAGCTTGACAGGCGTAGGAACAGTAATTGAGGCGGGCAGCTGAGGCACATAAAGGCCCTGCCCAGTATTTGAGAATTCAATTTTGTAGTGCCCCAAGACTTTTTCATGTTGCTATGTTTATAATTTAACTAACCTATATGAGAGATGGATAAATCTGTATTTCCAGGATTTTCTACATCAAAAATCCTCAAGGAACCCTACCAGACCCAGTACATCATTGACATGTAGTCAGGATGTAGACGCTGCTTTCCCTGATTCTCCTGTGCATTTCTGTTGCATAAACGGGTGATTCATCCTGGGTCATTGCTCCTGTCTGCCACTGACTTTGTATCAGCTCTCAGGAAGTGACAGGAAACAAGCTGGAAGGAGTGAAAGTGTGCCAGAGTGAGAAAGAGGGAGGAAATGCAGGGAGATGGAGGGGAAGAAAGGGAAAGAGAGGTTGTCTGGGATAGAGGATGATAAGAAAGGTGAATGAGAAGGAAGAGAGGAGTCTGAAAGTGTCTGAGAAAGCAAGAGAGAAACATGGAGGCATAAAGAAAGGTAGCAGACGGAGGGAAGAGGAGAGGTGTCCCTGTAGTAATCCTGTTAGAGGGGGGGAGATCAGGTTGGCAGTTTGATGCTGTCACTCTGAAGAGATTTTCTTCCCTGGCCTTTGAAAAATGTTACAACATGCCATAGATTTCCTTTAATTGAATCCCTTCATTGTGTCACTGTTATCTTGTTCTTTATAAGCAGGTGCTTCAGAGCTAATCTGCTGTTGCTCTCTGTAGAGCAGCAGGACATTAAAGTGTCTGCTTCATGGTAGGTATGTACTGTATATCTGCCACTTGTTAGGGAAATGTTAGTATTTAGGTAATTTTTTTTCAGTGCAAAACAATTAATTCATTAATCACTTAGTCGATCTACACAAAGGTAATCCACAACACTTAATAATCAGTTGTTTTAATCAGTTATCAAGCAAATATGGCAAACATGCTATTAGGACTTGCTGCTTTTCTCTGTTTAAATTATGGTCTATTTATAACCTTTGGGGTGCGCACTGTCGGTGGTACAAAACACTACATTTGAAATGTCACTTTAGGTTTTGGAACTTAAGCATTTTCCACTATTTTGTGGTAGTTTTTCGTAAAGCTGTACAGTATATCAATATAGCATCTACAATTATGTTGGCTGATGAGCAACAACAAATTACATCACACAAATGCCAAAGATGTAAATGGTAATTTAATTAATCGTTTCCTCACAGCATAGTTTGTACACCAGGGGGCACTGACGAGTTTATTTTTTTAACTGTAACATGTTCTACCAAATAAAAGAGATTTTTATGTTTTTATGTATCGGTATCGGCCTCCAAATGCATCCAGCATTGGTCAGGTAAGATTTGGATGAAACAATTATTTGCTTAATTGAAAACAATGAATTTTTAATATAAATAATAATAATAAGCTACAGTCGTAGTGACAGTTATCAGTCTCTGCAGTTGTTCCTCCTCTCCATATTGGCCCTGAAGATATCCCTTCCTAACACGATACCAGTGTAAATGCTCATTCAGAACTAGTTCATCCGACAGCCACACTCAAAGGCATGGTGAAAAACTGTCCGTCATAGAGAGGGGGGAGACGCAATATTGTTTAAATACGGGGATAACACCGCACATTTTCAGGGTCTCTCCTGGAAAACATTGATATTGTCGCACTCTGTTGTTCACACTCAAGCTGACAGAAATAATTGTGTAAAGAATGAAAAAAGAGAGCTTGAGAGAGAAGTTCAAACCCTGGCTCCTTTCTCAGCTCTGCACCGCTAACCAATCATGGTGTGAAGTGGGTGTGAATGTTGGATCGTCTGCTTCGAAAAGTTACAGAAATGGTCGGACACAACCCCCCCAAACCGATGTCGGAAAGGTGAGGTTTCCGAAGCCATCTGACCATCCGACAAACACTTCTGATGGAGTATACTGGCCCCTAAAGTGATGGGGGACAAAATCCAGACTCCTCATTCTGTGCAAAAATGGGTTCTTAAGTTCAGCTGAAGTAAATATGAGGCTTCAGCAGTTGGAGTTAGTCACATCAAGTGATGTCCCCCATCGCTTACATTGGAATCGCACTCCATCCATCGCTTTGGATCTTCTCACGGCCAGAATGGACCGGAGGAATGATTACAGCCACAACAGACTCTTTAAATGTACATATGGGAATGGGAGTATATTTAGACAGACTTTAAAAACCTTTAAAGACCTTTAAGAAAAGAAGTCATACTGTGGATGACAGATTTTGCCACTTAGACTCAGCAGTGTTCATCTTGTTGTTTTTATTAAACCCATTTTTCCTTGGAATAGGAAAAGAAAAGAGGCTTGCCCTCTTAAGGCATTGACGGCAGCAGTGGGAGAAGATATCAAATGACCAGGCCATGCACATGAACCAAATCCCTCACCACAACTCAAAGGCATTCAATACCAGCATAAACTCAGAAGCAGTGTTCTTTAGAGATATAACCTTACATGACTTTATAGTAAATGGATGTTGTCAGACTTTGGTTCTAGAAACGTGCTTTCAGTCCCCATTTGTCTCTATTTTCTTCCTTCTCTCTTTGTCTTTCCATTCTCTCTCTTTGCTAAAGGATATGTGTGTGTGTAGTTTTCCACTGAAAGGAATGTTTCTGTGAAAATGATAATTTTGCGAGTTGGCAGTGTCCCCCGGTGTGGAGACAAATGTATTTTCAGATGGCAGCCATTGCATGTGCCTGAATCCCAGCAGTGGGTGTTGCAGGATGAGTGTGGCCTTATCATAGCAGGCCACGGAGCCCCTGGATCCCCTGGCTCATCACCCAGCAGCCGATTACCTTCTCGCTGAATCTCTACATTTTCTATTACGCTGAGGGACCCGCACTGATAAAAGTGATGGGAATTTTAAACTCCATGTTGTTCTACTGTAGGGGTGAATAAGGCTGCAGAGTTGAGTAATCTTTTGGGAGACTGGTCGGTAACCAAAGGTGCCAGGTACCTGCTCTGAATAAGACACTGAAACACAAGAGGCAGTACTCTGTGCACTATGACCTTCCTGTGGAGGGTCTGTTCCTCATGCAGATCAATACAATATGCCACATTTATTTAGAGATTTCCTATGAGGCCTATTAGGGATGTCCCAACTCTAAATCAAGTTTTTGCCTCATTCTCTGACCAAATATGTAGCCAGCAATGGGGTTCAGTGGTTTCCTACGATGAATTTGGTATATCTATAGAGTGTGCAGAGTGTCAGTCTGGAAATGTGAGAGAAGAGAGGTTTTGATTTAAAGAGCTTCTCTGCGTCCAACAAAATAGTGACGTTTGAATGCCCTTTTCACAATGGTAGAAATGTAGCTGCTTGGCACCGCAGTGTTTTCTTCAAAATCAAAAGTAGTAGCAAGTCCTCCAAACTAAAAAAAAAAAGAGCAGGTTGTTTGTCATTGCCTTCCAAAATACACATGACAAAAATTATTTGTTTAGTTTAGGCACAAAAACTACTTGGTTAAGATTGGGGAAGATCGTGGTTTGACGTAATAAAATACTTAGTTGGGGAACAATCCTGACAATTTACACGACCATAAGAGGTCATTGTCCGGTTAACGTAAACTTAGGTTGTTTTAGGCATTTCAACAAAGGAACAATGCTGTTGTTTTTTTTTATTTATATACTTTTTTATTTTGTGAGGACAGTCTCAAAGCAGTGCTGCTTGCTTTGGTGCACATTGTCAGCATTGACATGGTCACTGTACTTAAGTTCACATAAGGCTGGTATGTGCCACTTCTTTTAGGAGAGTTTTAATATTTGGTTAATTTTGGTAAATTTTTGGTTTATTGTGCTGCAACAATGAATCAATTAGTTGATCAACAATAAAGTAACCCCCAACAATCGTAATAATTGGTTAACTTTTTAAAATCATTTATTGAGCCAAAATGCAGAACATTTGCTGGGTTCAGCTACTCAAATGTGGGGATTTGCTGCTTTTGGCTGTTTTTTCTATCACTGTTAATTTAATACCTTCGTGTTTTGGACTGCTGGTCGACAAAATGAAAAATGTGAAACATCACCATATGCTCTGGGGACTTGCCACGGGACATTTTGCAGAGCAAACTGCACACCCGAATGTCCGAGTATCGAGAGCAGGTCAGCACTTTTTACAGTGTAGACTGAGCTGCCTGTGCTTCTCCTCTCTGGTCTCAGTGATTTGCTCCGTTTGTCGAGAGAGAGAGAGAGAGAGAGAGAGAGAGAGAG
>LKNJ01000919.1:100867-161533 GCA_002120245.1 Maccullochella peelii
AGAGAGAGAGAGAGAGAGAGAGAGAGAGAGAGAGAGAGAGAGAGACGAATGAGGCTCTCAAGTGTCCTAGATTAATGATTTTTAGATGAATGGGATTTTTTCTCTCACTTGGTGATAAATGAAACACTTTATTCTCTTATTCTACAGCTCAGTCTTTCTTCCCCCCCCTCTCTCTCTCTCTCTCACACACACACACACACACACACACACAGTCTTTACCTCTCACTCATTTTCAGTAGTATGGATCTGGATTTTTAATCTTGTTCCAAAGAGTGTGGTCTGTCCGCTCATGGCTGGCTGCTTCCAAACACATTGCATAAGGAAAGGTCACGGCCTCTAGGTCGATCCCAAAGAGTTGTTGGGCGGGGTGTCTCATGCCACAACTCTTTGCTGTTCTCACTCTTCTCTCTGTCACCACCTGACTCTCTAAAGTACTCACACTGTCACCTTGTCTCTCTCTTTTTACTTTCCTTCCTTATACCTGGGAGACACCTGTCTGACAGAGGGAAATAATATTCAGTCCTTACTGACATGTCCGTGCTCCTCCCATGTTTACCTAATATTACCTTTTGTCTTTGGCTCAGTGTCCATTTTACCAGCCTTTTCTAACAGTAACAGTCACATAGAGGAGGAGAGAGTGCAAATGTGCTGAAAATGATCTCGCCTTCAAGCAGGCAGGGAAAGCAGACATGTTTGATTTAAATAATGTCCCTGTCCACTAGGGCTGCAACTAACACTTACTTTTATTATTGATCCATCTCCTAATTATTTTCTGCATTAATTGATTAGTTGTTTAGTGAAAAATACAGCTTATAATTTTCCAATTTCTCAAGGTGACATCTTCAATTTCCTTTTAATCCGTCTACCTAAATCTAATCTGCTTCATTGGGACTGTCTAGGTGTGGTTTGACCATATAAGCGAACAACCCCACAACTGTCATCAGGTTTTGATTCAAATATCGCTGAATCGACATTAGTGCACAGACATATCGCCTAGAGCCCAAGAGCACAGACAAAAATGTAAAATAACCGAAACTGTTCTCAATTGTGTGTTTGGACTCCATCCCTCAGAGTAAGAAGCTGGTTGAGAAAACATGTTTTCAGGGCCTTTAAACCATTAATTAATGATCAAAATTGGTGGTTAATTTATAACGATTGACTAATCGTTTCAGCACTCAGTTTGATTCTGTTCTCTCTTTTAACATCTTTCTGTCTACGCTTTATTCCCCACATACAGAAATTGAAAGAGCACCGTAATACACCTTAATGCACCACTTATAGTAAAATAAAATGAACAGAAAGCTGGTCAGAAAAAACATCTAGTAGACTCGTTGTTATTCTGATCCATGGTACTTTTTAGCCAACAGCCGGCTCCATGGGTTGATACCAGAAAAGCAGTAATACTGCAGACAGCGTTATGGTTACTAAGGTGATGCTCAGGCATGAATGTAACCAAGTGTCACCAGCAGAACCGTGAGACTGCTGCTGCATATCACATGGCCGCAAAGGAATTCAGTTATTCCTGTCAAATATAATTGTCTTCTTCCAATATGCTTCCAGGGCCTGATGTCCACACTCAGGGACTCCGAGACATATTAAGTGTGTGTGTGTGTGTGTGTGTGTGTGTGTGTGTGTGTGTGTGTGTGTGTGTGTGAGAGAGCGGGTAGTGATTGCCATTCTCTAGCTTCAATAGGTCAAGAGCTATTCACAGAGCAGAGAAATTGCTGTATTTAGCTGACAGGGCGATTGGAGAGATTGTCCAGGATGACAGACGTATGACAAGACAAACGTGTGGACATTGTTACTCTGCAGGGACGTGCAAGTCGTCCTCACAGGGAGTGTTAACCAAGGAAGAGTCTTTCTTTCTTTTTTTTGTTCTTACTTTGATGACAAATCATCATGTCAGGCCAAGAAAAACATTCACACATGTGGCCAAAAAACGATGAGTAAAAATGACATTTCACCGTTTAATGTGCTGGAAGTATTTCTTGGCTGGGACCAGTAACTTTGTGTTTTGTCTAACTGTCCACCAGAAAGCGAATAAGCACATTTCCCACTAGTGTATTTGTCTTAAGGTGTCTATGAAGATGATTATTTAAATACACAGTAATTATGTTTTAAATCCACAATCATGAGCAAAGCCTATATTCTGCATGAATGTTGTGAAGTTTTTGTTTTTTCTTGGCTTTGGTGTCCTATGTGGACCTGCTGGATAATAAATTTCAGCTAAGAAACAACCTCTAAAAGGCAGTAGAAAAGACAGGAAAAACAGAACAGTAGTCTTCACATTTCATTTCTCTCGCATGACACAGAAGACTTTAAGAGAAGTATGCTTTATAAGTGTCTTAACAGCTGTATTTCTCTTCGGCTTTATTGCCGGTGTCCCTGCACAGTGGGGACTGAGAAAGGCAGAGATAATATCATTTTCATCTTTCACACTGAGGTTTACAGTGAATTATCCTTTATTCCTTTCTCAGTCGTGTTTCTCTGTAGTGTTTCTGCTTCCTGTGAGAGGCACGTACACTAAGTGGAGCAGAGGAGCATTAGGATGGAGTGCACGGTGAAATAATACTCATCTGTCCTCCCATGCATGCATCCAGCAGAGAGGGACTGAGCTCAGAGTGGAGATTTATTTCAGATTGTGTTACATTATTTTCTTAGCCTTGCACCCAAAATAATAGCTCTCCGAAAGACTGTGGGGAAAATAATGTGTTGGAGGAGCCTTTGATCCTCTTAGACTAAGACAGATTTTTTTCTTTTGTGTTAGGTCAAGCAAGGAGGAATTTTTGCCAAGTCTCAAGAGAGCAGATATTTCACGTGTTTAATTTGCTGAAAAGAATTGAGAAACTTCAGCAT
Organism: Maccullochella peelii; assembly: GCA_002120245.1. Taxonomy (NCBI): domain Eukaryota; kingdom Metazoa; phylum Chordata; class Actinopteri; order Centrarchiformes; family Percichthyidae; genus Maccullochella; species Maccullochella peelii. Next base: position 103,724 of record LKNJ01000919.1, read on the forward strand.
AGCTTGGTTTTGCTCTGTGCTGTGGCATCGAGCTCTGAAATAATTAGACCATTAACCAATAAGTTAATTAACAGAAAATTAATCATCAGCAATTTTGATAATCAATTAACTGTTTAATGGCAAACATTTGCTGGTTCCAGCTTCTCAGATGTGTGGATTAGTTACTTTTCTCTGTTTTTATAGCATTATGCATTGAATATTTTGGGGTTTTGGATTGTTTGTCAGATAAAACAGGCAACTTAAAGACTATATCTTGGGCTGTGGGAGCCTTTTATGTGCACTTTTCATTATTTTCTGACATTATAGACTAAATGATTGCTTAATTTGGAAAAATCAACACCATATTAATTAATAATGAAAATAATTACTTGCAGTCCTAATGACATGTTTACCACTGAATCAGCACAATTCTGATAAGTTCAGACATAAAGGTTGTCTTCTTTCTGGGAACATCTGCAGAATACGTGTTACTTAGAAGCTATTTTGGTGAATGAGATAATTATCTTTCACTATTTGTGAACTCATGGCAGGTAATTTAATGTTACACATCAGGTAGCATGCTTTGCATTAACTGCCTGCTGCTTACTTCCAACTCTGACACAAATTGCTGTAGTTATTGATGTGCTCAGTTGTGACATGATGAGATATTAACAATAATTCAATGTTGTCTCTTGTGTTGATTGTTGCTGGAAAGTGGACTGATTTAGATCATGTCAGTAGTGAATTAATACCCACGTCCTCTACAGTGAATGCCATGTTTTCTTGTTCATTTGTTGTTTGAATAACAACTTGCCACAAGTGAATTATAGCAGTGGTGATTTACGGTTTTTACATTCAGTTTTCTAATGTTGCAGCTTTTTGATTAGCCACTATTTTCTCAGTAGATCTGTTAAGTTAAAGAATCAGTAAATTTCTACTAAATGTATTCCTCTTATTAACAATGGTGTGATTTCTAAAAGTTAAACCTTTGTAATAATTATGCCATTCGCATATTCTAGTTTAATAAATGTAACCGCTATATTAATAGCTACTGGCTCTTGGACCTTCACAATAAAAGAGAATTAGGCCAGGCTAATATGAAAACAAGCAGGGAAGAGACAGAGGAGATGAATAACAGACAATGACAGTGAATGTGCGGCGAGTCTGATTAGACTTGTGTCACCGTGTGAATCCTGCAGCGCAGTGCTATGCCACGTGCCAGTGATCATTAATATGCGCTGTGGAGCTACATGACAAAAGGCCATAGCCAAGGCAATTTCATTTCCTAAGCAGGGCCTCTGAGGAGTTCATTTCAAATGCCCTCAAACCACGACTCAGTCTGAATTGCATTTGGAGGGAGAAACCGCCATGATTGAGGGGGAAAAAAAACATCTCAGCCTTGCCACCAGTTAAAAGGCAGAAAAGACATGGCAGCACCGAAAATATAAAATGTCATGAATACATGATTTCCCCTCCAGTCAGTGAGTAGTCAATCTCTGTTAACCACAGCTCAATCTTTCCCTTCGATGGACGAGATTGTCCTCTGGCATCGGCCATGGGGGCTAGAACAAGAGCTTCACAACATTAGCTCCACTTGTTGCATTTTCACTAAGCAGACATGCCGCTCGCATGCTTAGCGAATGATGCTGCTGCTGATATGGAATGAAATTAAGTTTCCTTTTGAGGAGCTGCTGAAAGAGATTTCTCCACTAAAAACCTTAGAATTTAACTTTTGAGGGGTGTCTAGATTAAGATCCCCTTTCGAGGGATACTCTGTCATTGTAGAAAATGTGCTTGTTTGCTTTTTCATGTCTGTATTTGGCTCAGAGGTAGCTGTTTAGCCTAGCTTAGCACAAACATCAGAAGCAGAGGACAGCAGCTAGACTGGCTCTATCAAAGATGCCTTTCAACAGCTCTGAACCTGTTGTATTTATCATTGTGTATTCAAAATGGGCAAAAAAAGGAAAACTAGGCATGACTCTGTCAGATAATAACAACATCCTCTAAAGATTACTTATTGACAGGATGTAACAGATCCTGGCCATTAAACAAGGATTAAACAAACGAGATATGACATGTTAAATAGCTGTTTCCCCCTGTTTCCAGTCTTTATGCTAAGCTAAGCTAACCAGCTGCTGGCTGTAGCTTATTTTAACGGACAGATATGAGAGTGGTATTGATCTTCTTCTCTGTTTGACAAGAAAGCAAATAAGCATATTTCCCTAAATGAACCCCTTACTGACCAAAAGCAGGTCTTTGCACACAGCTCCTCAGAGGGCTTGCACTCATTGTAAAGTAGCTGGCTTTGCAATTTAACTCAAAGCCAGGTGATTCTTGGATGTATTGGTGACTAGCTTGCTAAATAAAAAGATGAATACACCATATAAAAAAGACAATTTAAAAGTTGTATTGTTGCTCTTTTGAGAGTGGATTTCCAGTCTTTGTGCTAAATTAGGCTTAAGAGATTTTGTCAAATTCATGTATATTGATTTTCTCAGCTAACTTCCAGTAAGACTACAAACAAGGGTATTTCATAAAGTGTTGGGGCATTCCTTTTAGCCTCATTCAGATATTTAAAAGATTCTGCCTACTTGATATTCACTGCATTTATCAGCAAGACAGCACTCAATAGGCTGCAGACCTGAGCCAATACCTAGTATCCTCACTAGTTAGCCTTTGCTTTCTTACTCATCATTATACTGGGTCCAGGACAGAATGGTTATTTAAGTGTGGCGCGATGGAAAAGGTTACCAAAATAGACCGCTCTCCTGTTGGGAGCGTTGTTGTCCACGCCAAATTTCAAGCTAGTCGGACCATGTTTTCCAGATATAGTGGTCATCATCTATAAGCCTAGTTTACGATACTTTCCCTCAGCACGTTTTAGCCCATCCTGCTCTAAGCTGGACTTAAGTCAAAGCCAGCCCACTCTTGATTGTTCTCATGCAAGAACTGCAGAGGATCAATGGCTAAAGGACAGTGACTCTGATGGTGAGAAGCTCCTACATTGTGCGCTGAGTTAGGTGCAGTTTGAAAAGGACTTAGCTGGTTCAGAGGGGAGCAGAACACAAAAGGCACCCGGAGAGTGAGTCCGTGGAATCAATGACATTTAATTAAATTGATATGGTGAGCGAACAATGCAGTAGATCACTGGAGCTGCTCTTCCTGCTGCTGATAAGCCACCTTGCCAGCAACGCAGGTCAAGAGCAGCGGTTAACTTATGTGGTCTTAATCCATCACAAACACACACAAACTCAAGCCCGGTCTCTGTCTTTATGCAGACTTGCAACATTTTATCAGTAAATGAGCTTAACACGTGGATTTTCATGCACACACACAGCCAAGAGAAGTGATGAACAAAGTGCCAAACAGGAAAGAAATTTTTAGTAATTACGTCCTTTGCCATCTCTCCAGCTTTGCGTGGTCGCAGCACTCGACACTGTTCAGTTACTTTAGAGCAACAAATGACAGACTTAATTTAAGTCCTGAGTAAACTGTCCTTTGTCCATTCCCTCTTACCTTGAGATATTTTCTGGACTGTAAAATTAGTCCCGCCATGTTTTAAATATGTATTTTTGTGCAACCTGTCTAACCACTAGCTTTTCACTTTCATGTTTTCCCATCCTGTCTAATATTAGTATGCAGCAGCAAAGAAAAAATGACCACCACTCAACCAGCAAAGGACAAGCTATTTCTTTATTGTCCTTTTTTCTGAAACATTTTCTTTTCCTAAGAAGATGATGGAGGGGGTTGAGGTGGGTGTATGGGTGTATTTTTCCTGCGTGAGTGCACCAGAGGAAAAAGCAAACCAAAAGGCATGCCTTTTTTAGTAAAAGCTCAGTGGGCTTTTCTTGCTCCCAGTGGATCCGCCGTCTCACTCAGGTATAAAGAAAACAACAAACACTCTTGCTAGGGTGACTCACCAGGCTTTAAAAGGAGATTAAATTCCTGTTTTCCCCTCCTCCCTCCCCTCCCTCTCCCCAGTAGGCAAGTAATGGTGCTATCTCCCTGCAGATCGGGGACATTGTCTGGAATGTCCTGAGGTGAGCCCATCATCTGTTGTGGGTAGAGGGAGCTATAGATACAGTATATGGGCAATATTTAACCGCTGTGAGGAAACCCTGCTGTTTACCGTCATGTCTTCTCTAAAATGCATTCTTAAAAGGAGAGAAAGCAGCAGGGGAATCTTTTTGTCTTTCTTCATTACTTCTAAGAGGGACCCATATGGGGAGGCTAAGTGGGGTGATGGCAGATACACTAAAAGGTAACCATGTAGGGGAGCCAATACACAAAACAACGAGTTATCATCTCAGCCCGTCCTTGCTTCTGGTCTAAAACTGATGACCCCAGCCTCAAGACGGAGCGTCTTTGGAATCCTGAAGCCTCCAAAGATCCCCTGCAGATTGCTTATTTCACGGCCCATGTGTATAATTTCACCGAGGCCCTCAGGAGTGGAGGGCCCTAATGTTAAATGCAGCTGGTTCCTCCGTCCTCTGCTAATGCTGCCTCCATCCCTTCCCTTAACACAACCCAGAGGTATGGTATTAATAGCTCCGACAGTTAACAGCACTAGAATCAAAACCATTAGATCAAAAAATCAACAAGAAATTCAAAGCCCTCACCTACTCACGCGTACTGGGCTTATGCATTTTTTGGGGGGGGTGGAAGGAAGTTATTCTGAGCCTGTCTTTGCCTGCTCAGATAAAAAGAAAAGAGTTTAGTGGAGTTTATAGCAGGTGGTCAATAAACATATCCTTAAAATGACATCTCTTACAGTGTGTAGCCAGACATTTTTACTGACTGTTTGTTTCTATTCCATTAAGTGACTGTTTCTTTATTTGTGGAATATAAATGAAGCAGAGCAGAGGAGAAAATATCTCCATTACATTTGTCTATTTTCATTGAAATTTGTTTTCATGTACCCCCCCAACCCCCAACCCCTTTAACATGGTTAAAGGTCAGTGCTATTATAGCTGTTTGTCGCACTGTCCCCTTCACATCAGCCAACCTCGCTATCGTTCCCTCATCAGCAACCGTTTGAAAACATAATTACGCTCTTGATTGTAATTGTTCTTTATGCTCTTTGAACCTCATTCAGACTCTTATTGGACAGTTCACCGTAACAGATTGCAGGGTGAGGTTTTGAGAACCTGTCAAGAAACATTAGAGTCAGCGTGAGGCAATGCCAGTGGTCCATGAGACGACTGCAGGCTGCTTTTCTTTTAAAATTGTTTTGTAATTAAAGATAACGTGTAATTAGTAAGTGTAGCAACAATTTGAAAATTAAATCCCTTAAAATGTTTTTCTCCATATTTTCAGCTTGGTTTTGTGACATTTACTGGCCACCAGTTTAGATGACCAGTGTATGTTGCACTGTGACTACAGTATATTATCATATCATCACAATATATTTAGTTATTGCAAGGCAATGGTACTAAACATATCTTTGGCGGTCATACTATGAGACCGCACTGCATTTTATATAAATAGCAAAGTAGCCGGTGTGCGTCTCTTCATAGCATTTGACAGGCGGTGTCATTTGCTGCAGAACTACTTTGTAAGTGACATTTTAAGGGTGCCTTGTGAACACCAGAGGTGTCAGCACATCTTTACATAATTTCTCAGTCTGCATGTCTAACAACCCGGGGTCACGTTTTCAGTGACTCTGCATTTCTCTTGTATTTGTTGCCTTGTGGTTGTGCATCTCAATTAGTGCTTCTCATGCTCTCTTTGTAATGGCTGTATCTGATGGGGAATTAATGCTCTGTAAGTTGGTTAATCAGCAGTTGTTGTATTTATATGCGCTGTAACAACCTATTAATTAGACTAATTGCCTCGTACTCAATGAATTAACATACAGTATACAATAAAACCTCCTTGAGTACCTGAGTTGTTCCAGTCTAATAAATATGTTTTAATAAAGCAAAAGTGTGAATGTTCTGAATTCTTTTCAGCTCTTGAAGAGTTAAATAAATTCAGTCAAAGTACTTCTTCCTGTAGGCTGCAATAGTCTTAATTATTATGCTTCATGGCTCAATCTATTGGGTAGTTTTTCTCGAGTGTACCAAGTGACCCGTGCATTACAGGTGTACTTTCAGAGAAGTGTGTGGATGGTTCAGGCGGACCATAAATTAATTCATTTCCGCCCCTGCTTCTGCCTCTGAGGGAGGAATCGAACAGCAATGTAATCTACGCATATGCTTCATTTTACCATTAACTGTAATTGGCTCCTAGTTTCATATTGAGCAGCTTGTGGTGACAAACATTCTTCCGCCGGGAGCAAAGTAGACAGATGCTCTCGGTCTCTCTTTCTCCCTCTGCATCTGCCGATCTCTGCCGTCTGTGATTCTTTTCTCTATCCCTCGCTCCCACTTGAGTCTTGCTAAGCTGATCATTCTTTAGAGCATGGAGACAATAATGGAGCAGATTATAGACTGTGATCGAACCAGTGATGATAATCAAGTCTAGGAGGCAAACCATTTGTCAGACTGTGAGATTTGGATTTGAATTTTAGCTTGACACAGAACTGACTGTTTTGTGTCAGATTGTGGATTTGATACAGTATGTCCTTTGCTGTGTGAAGGATGCATTAATATTGATTCTCTATTATTAATTGGAACAACTCAACTTTATGGCAGGCGGTACATATTAATGTGAGAAGCAGCATGTCTGTCTGAGTTACTATATTATTACAAAACACTCTTATTCTACAACGTTGCTCCCACAACAACCCCCTCTACTAAAAATGATGTTCATATACAACTAATCTGCAGTAGCAAATATGTTTTATAGGAGACAAAATGGGTTAGGGTTATCCAGATTTAAGTCTTTTTTTTTTTTAATCAACATTAGGAGGAAACTTGTATTTTGATGGTATCCACAAACTGTTCACTGTAAGCGTAATTCATTTGTCTTCCCTATATATCCACTCTTGCATGATGACCATTATTATGGGTAACTCAAAGCACTTGGTTAAGGTTAGGAAAAGATTGTGGTCTTGGCTAAATCAACTAACTCGTAGCATGAACAGAACAGATTGCGTTTTTTTCTATATATCATCAAAACCACGATCTTTCCCTAAACTTAAAGGAATAGTTAAAAGTTTTGGGAAATGCACTTATTCGCTTTCTTGCTGAGAGTGTAATGAAAAGATTGATGCCACTCTCAGGTCAGTGCATTTAATATCCAGCAGCTGGCTAGCTTAGTTTAGCATGAAAACTGGTGAGGCACGTGCCAGGAGCAGTTCAAGTCTCTGTTTCCAGTTTTTATGCTAAGCTAAGCTAACCGGCTGAAAGAAGTAGCCTCAAATTTACAGTACAGGCATGAGAGTCGTATCAATCTCCTCATCTAACGCTCAGCAAGAAAGCGTATTTTCCAAAATGTCTAATGCTATTGCTTTAATCAGAGAGTTTTCCTGTTTACCAAAGTGTTTTTACTAGCATGAACATAACCACACACAAACTTGGCCAGTGAACGTGATCCAGGCAGCAATCATGTTTTGACCAACATGCAAAGCAAATATGTTGTATATAAATGCAAATGTAGGCTATATAAGTTTATAGGAGAAACACTGAAATGTCCGTAAACACGTACTGTACATACGTGTACATACTAAAATTAACTAAATAAAGTTGATCACTTTAAATGGTGGCACTTTTATTCCTCTTCTTTCTCACTTTTTGCACACAAACACATTTATTTTCCTCATTTGCATGCAATTATGTTTTATTCTTCCATCTCCAGCTGTTAAGACTGTCACTGCCTTTGTTTGTGTCTATATGTGTGTGTGTGTGTGTGTGTCACCTTTGAAGTTGCACAGTGACACAGTCTGGTTTGCAGATCAGACAATGAGCGTGATCACACTGTTTCAAGAAATAATAGACCAAAATCCCAGCCCCCTCATGGAGCACAAACTCACTCAAGATCTCACTGACAGTTTTTGCTCCCCAGCTAAATGCTCTCACAACTGATGAGTCAGCCATGATACAGAAATAGGGCATTTTTCACATTCTCTCTCTCTCTCTCACACATCTTGGATACATGCTCTGCACGTTGCAAGCGATACACAAACTGAGCCACTGTCATCATAGAGAATGGAGAGGCTTTATTAACCCCAAATACACATTTCACTGTGTAGATGCATTTAATCAGGCCAGTCTTGTTTTTATAGCTTCAATGACATTTGTAATCAGGCCTCTACAGTTCTCAGCTGTAAATAGAGTGTAATTTAGCTGGGATAACATGCCATTGTGTTGTGCAGATGGAGTCACTGATGGAGAGAAGAATAATGGCAGTAGTCAGTACATGCTCATGTCTGCCTCCCTATAGTTTGCTAGACTTTATAAAAATGAAGCCAATAGTGGATTTGTAACTGGTGGGAGCTCCACTTCACTCCAGTTTATTGAAGAAAGGTTACTCTCTGTGAGGACAGCTCAGAATATAGCTCTGCTAGGAGCAGGCAATATGAATAAAATCCTCTATCATATCTATATGTGATTTTTATCTCACAATATTTATAAACAATCTACTGCCAGTTTATTAAGTACACCTACCGTAGCTAAAACTAATGCAGTCTAATACATTAAATCCTACCTTCATGAAGGTTATAATGTTCAGTTGAAACTATTTTGGAGAGGTGTTGATTCTGAACTGTCTGATCATTTTGGAGGATGCAGTTTGTGGTGCTGGTGAACTGTATTGCATTATACAGAGAGGTGTTTCTGTTATTTAGCCTACCATCATTGATATAAATACAAAATAACAGAAACACCTGTCAGCATAACGCAATAACATTCGACAGCACCACAAACTGCAGCCTCCAAAATCAACGACTTTGAATGCAAGTTCTTCTGTCTGTCATGCCATACCGGCCTATACTTCAGCTTTCTTTGCATTAGTGTGATGTATATGCAAAATTCATGAAACACAGATCTGAGTTGAGTTTAAAGATCTGTTTTGGGAAACAGGTGCACAGTAATGCATGATATTGCAAGCGTAATGGTTGTGATGACAGAGCCTAAGAAAAGCAGATAAAAGCTCTTCTAAAAGTTCTTGCTTTAATTCTCTGAAAAATGTTTCCTTTTTTTCATTTTCTCTTTTTTTTTTTTAGCTTTCCAATTCTTTTATTTTTCTCCTCCTTTCCGTATCACTCTGCTTTTCTAACAACATTATCAAAGGAGAAAAAATACACACTCATTACTTCAGCCATCAGTCAAGGCCAGATAGAACTAATTGCATTACGGGGTCAGATGCACAATTTTCCACAGAGAGTGGAATCATTTTTGATTTTCCATTAGGGTCACCTTTCCCACGTCATCTAGCTTATATCGACGAGACTGTGGCATCAAATATCAGCTGAGGGGGAAAGAGAGAGAGCGGGAGGGTCCCAAGGGGGAGACGCCCGTGTTAAAGTTTGAAAGTGCATGAATTATATATTTCCTATAAAATATTGATGGAGATTTACATTATAGCTTTTAGACAAAAGGAGCATAAATGATGCACCACTGTAATTAGCAGATGTTATGACTATTCAGATGTCTGTCTTTTTGGCGCTCTCTCTCTTGCACTCTTTCTTTATGGCGGTTCTCCCGGTGTCTCTTTCTCCCTGTACGCCCACATTGCCCTTCTTCCCTTTCATCTTACAACCATCCCTAATTACAGCGGTTAATTACACAGTATTACCAGAGACCAAATGGATTTGATCTGCACTGACATCGCATTATTTGCGTCAAAAGACATGAGGGTAAAATCTGTTTTCTGTGCCGCCTGCTGCAGTTTTTCTGCCTCAGAGATTCATCAGTTTCTCATGTATTTAAACATATAAACGTAACATCACTCACAGCGCTGTGAACAGACACTTAAATATACATACATAATGCAGCCAGGGTACAAATATAGCCATAGCTATTTGCCATATTCACTCGCAGTCGAGCGTAATGCAGGCTGACATGATTTACTATCTACATGCATCAGAGGGCATCACGTGGAACATCAATCAGCTCTGTATACAGAAATCTCTCTGTGCAGAACCCCCATAAGACTGACTAACACACACTCAGATGATAACAGACACGCACACACATCTTCTTTCTCTCTGTGTGTGTAGTTTTCTCATACCACCATCACAGGTGTGTGCCGCAGTGGTCAGTATCCACGGAAGACTCCACTATCAGAAATATCAGTACTTCAGTTACCTCGCAACAGGAGACAGAGGCCTATTGATTTGTGGGTAATCCTAATGTATGGGTTGGACTGGCTCCCTTCTGGTTTAACTCACACACACGCACACACACACACACACATATTCATGTAGGCAAACACGTGTACACCAAACAGCGACTGAGTCATTTATAGAACAAATATCGGACAGGTTACAGTGTTGCTGCTATGTTTCCTTTCTGTATCATGAAACAAGATACAAGATTGTCTCCACATGGACGCCACAACAGAGTAGACCAGCAACGGCGCCAACATCGACCCCGAGGGGTTTCAGCAGCAGTCGATTTACAATGGAATGTCTGTTTTTATTTACTTATTAATAACAATGCAGAGCTGAGTGAGATTCCCATTGTTTATACAGTGTATATGTACAGTGTGTGTGTATATATATATCCATCCATCCAGTGTGAAGGATGCACTACTAACATTTGACTGCAGTGGGGCTTTTACATCAATCCCTGTTGCACTGTATGATCAATCAGCGTTTGAATAATATAAAAGAAGACTTAACCACATGTGTGATACAGAGGAACGATTTGATTCATTGCAATGTTAATCTGCAATAAGTAGTTTATTTGTGTAATAAAGCAAAGGATGACACCAAATTAGATAACTTCCAAAAAAGAATAAAGTGACACTTCCTTTCACTTTAGTTCTCTAACCTTGTTGTTGGTGATAGCACTTTAGTGCTTCAGTAAGTCTTCATCAGAGTCATTAAGTTACTCCATCATCTGTCCCTTCACGTTGACTGGACAATTAAACTGCCATCTGATTTAAGCTTAGGCAATCTCTGCTCATTACTCTGAAAAGGTACATCATTAAGTACACCGTCATTATATTCCTCTCACTAAAAAGGATTTCAGCTCATGTGGTATAAAGGCCCAGCATGAAAGCCCCTCACTCACTATTGTTTACTGGTATTGATTTTACAAAGTGACATGAAGTGTACCATTTGGCCGTCATGTTTATTCAAAGTGCCATTTAGCCACTCATACAGCTAATTTTTGCACCATTTGAGAACCTTTCCCTCCATAGTGTATTAGTGTATTAATATAATCCCAAATACTCAAACAGGACCAATTAAAACCTGACAATAATCCTATAAAGCAAGTGAAGGCATCATCAACTTTGTAGGGGGTCTGTGCAAAATTTGGCAATCCATCCAATAGTTGTTGAGATATTTCTATCCGGACCAAAGTGGGGGACCGACTGACCATCATTGGAGCCACGCTGCTAGCATGGCTTAAAACTAGTTAAGAAAAATAAGGTACAAGTAATACTTAAACCCTGTTCTTAAATATTTTGTCCATCCTTATGAAGAAAACCAAAAAAAACTCTTTGTTTAAGAGGAGAAAAGGAAATAAACTCAGCAGGCGCTATTTTTGTGAGCCCGTGAAAATATTGTGAAGCGAAAGTGCGCTGAACAGGTGGGCGACGGACCTCTCAACACAGAAAAAGGATTGAGTTCCCCTACGTGCTGCGCTGCTTCCCTCTCTCTGCCTTCTGTTTGTTGTGACTGTGTGCTGGTCATGCCATGTCTGTCTTGTCCAAGTGTTTATGCTGGCATATGATCTGTGTTCAGTGATACTGTCAGTGTCCCTCTCCGTTTCCTGACACCCATGTAAGAGGCTGTGACTGGCTAATGGGTTTTGACAGGGCAGAAAATTGATCAAGTGGCAGATCAAAAGCTCAGAGGCTGTTAAGTGACAATATTGGGCGATAGTGAGTGTGCTATCAAATTAGAGCGCTAGTTCCAAGACCAAGGCGCAGTGTGGCGCACACTATCAAAAGCATATTACTGGAGTCATGTCCAAAATATAATAAAGTACCAGAAGGCTTGTGTAGTGAGCAAGGAGAACCTGCTTTTAAGAGGATCATACCAGCTTCCAGAGGTGCCGCTGACCATATGCTCTGACCTCCATATGGAGAGGGCAAGCCAAGACGCTCCAAATTAAATCAAAATATTGTTTCAATTTATTAAAGGCAAAACAAGATCAATCTTGTGAATAATGGATGCATGGTGCAAGTGCACAAGATGTTGCAACTGACAGAAGGAAGCAGTCCATCAGTGCGGTGGGCCAGGCTTCAAACATGACCAATCAATTGGCCTGTTTTCCTCATCTTTACAAACGGTGTGCTCCACAGTGCTCATATTTTGTGTGGGAGTTGGGAGTTGCCTTTTTTGCTGTGGTTTTGTGTCTCAGCCTCTTAATAATCAACCTCTTTGGTCTTTATAAAATGCCTTTTCATACCAGAAGCCTTATCTTTTTTTAAAGAGAGCTAGATATTTTAATGTTTGTACCTAGAAGATTTAATAAACACACTGTACTGTATGTCTCTTAGGCCTTCTGCTGTTCATACACTGCTCTCTAAAGCTGGTTGCAGTTGCTTTAAGTCAGTACATTTATTCAAATTGTGTGGAATTATGTCTTTGGCTCGCCCCAGCTACAAACCTTTGTAGGCTACATTGGGTAACTGAGGTATTAAAGCCAGGATTTGTACAGTATGTCCCGAGGATTATGGGTAAAATCGGCGAGGGGTTGTCATCCGTTGAGTACTTCATCACACTTAGTAAGTAAAATGTATTCAGAGCCATGAAAATGCATCTTTATACCACTTTTTAAGCAGAATATCATCAGGTATCATATTTCTCTTGATATGGTTGCATCATCAAACCCCACAAACGGAGCTCACGATTACATTTTTATGCTCACTGTCTTCGCTGTTAGGGAAGCCGTCGTGTGCATGTTGGCATGCCTCGCTGGTTTGATAGATATTGATCTGAGGTTACGCACAACAGTTTAGTGGATCAACTTAAGCCTCAAGGCTTGCCAACAAGATATCTACTCTGTGTGTTTTTTGTGTACATAAAATGAACTTGCAAATCTATGGATTTAGAGTTTATCGCTGTGTGTGCTCGACCAGGTGTGCTTGTGTGTCTGCTGCTTTGTATGTAATTAGGGCTGTCACATTTAGGAAGCCTTAATTCCACTCTCTTCCTCCCCAGTGTTTTTTCTCTTTGCTTCCTACACACACACACACACACTACACTACACTACACTACACTACACTACACTGCACTGTGGGAAGTGTTTACCCTTTTATTATTTAATGTTTCCCTAATTTGTAGTCCTTTTTAAATTATTTCCACAGGGGTGTAGTAAATTAAAGCTTGGTTTTATTTTCTTGCTTGTGTAGAGTAACATCAGGCTGCATTAAAAAAAACTTTGCTTTGTTGTTTGTCCAAAGCTATTTCTTTCACAGTATTACTCGAGCCTTTTCACAGTTCCTCACGTGGCATTTTGTTATTTGTTGATGCAGCTTGGGGCACAAATTAGCTGCGCTTGCTTTGATTCATCAGACCTCCCTTGCTAATGCTAATGTGGCAGAATCATCATGTACAAATGAGACTGCTGAGAGGTATGAATCAAAATCTTAATGCCATGAATCCTGCAGCCTTGCAGCAACGTGTTACATGGAGGAACAGACTGTAAAGTTGAAACTCCTCCAACAGAGACCATCAGGCTGTCAGCTGTCTTCTTAACCTGCTATTAATTAAGTGGTCAGACAGCTCAAAAGTCCAACCAAAAAGAGTTTAGACACTGAGAGGGCCTTATTAGACTTATGTAAACCTCCAGTGGATCAGAGTTTGTTCCAGAAACTCTGATCCGCCTTGAATAGGGAAAACCACAATGGCCACTGTTCAGCAAAAGTTGCATAATCTCGATTTCTGTCCCAAACAATTAGGCCTACCAACAACCCTGGGTGAAATTTGGTTGACAACAAACCATTGGCCTTAAAATCCTATTGACTAGATGTTGATGGTGTGAGCCAGTCCTGGGCTTCCTGCCATTGGGCGATTGTTGTTTTTTTTTTTTTTTTTAGCCAGAGCTGTTCTGCTGCATCCATGCGTGGAAGATTCATCATTCAGGACTTCCAAGTTGGCGTCTAAACTGCGCTGTATTCACATGCTGCTTTCAGGGTAAATAAACCCATAACACACAATTTAAATAAACATATAAATGACATGTTAAGTTGTCCAGTTGGCTAGAAACTGTACCCTACCAGCCTTCATTTTAAGATGTAGCTTTATATTTTACGTGCGTGTTTGTAGCATGTTGGCAAAAATGTGTTTATGTGAGCATGACAATGTATGTAGTTTGTCTGTCTCACAGCACATATATACAGATGTGCGTATAAAAATAATGTGTGCGTGTCCATGTGGCTAGTTAATTTGGCCTTAGAGAGAGCTAAAGCATAGAGGCAGAGTCTAATGTGATACCTGGCTGAGTCAATGAAGCGGGGCGTCACCACAGAAACCGAACAAACAGAGTGATGGAGCAATTAAGACAGGCCTTGACAAACCCTAACAAGCTCTTGGCTGAGCCCCCCCCTCTGCTCAAGACCTCGTTAAACCTCACATATGTGGGCAAGTAGCCCGCTAATTAGCCACATCTACAGTATGTAATCAATTAATGTCTTTGACAAAGGTTCAGGACAAAAGGGAGACGAGGCTTTTGAAAGTGTTGGAAATAGGAAATGAGAGCGAGGACTTGACTGATTTTTGTTTTTCATGTGACGTTCAGTTGGACTCATGTTGATGTTTGTTTTTCCCTTCTGGCAGCCGTACAGACTCCTTTTGCACTAAGTGATAGTACTCAATGAGGACAACATTTACATAACATGTGCAGTAGTTTTACACATATGACCCCATTTGTTTAGCAATAGCGGTAGCTTCACTTTGTTGACATCTGTACCTTCATCTTCCACTTTATTTGGCAGATAAACAAGAACAGAGTTCACCTCAGTACAGACCACTGTTTACTGCAATGCTTGTAAGATTTTCCTTTTCATCTCCAGAATGAAGGTACAAAGACCAGACATTATACTTTGCATTGACTTCTATCTTAAAAAGAGCCGTAGTAATTTGATTGGACCAACTTCAATCACTGTCTAGGTCCAATCATTTTTATTCTCTCCTTTGCTCCCCTACTCTGTCTCTTTCCCTTCTCCTTTCCTCAACAGGCTTTTAAGCGATATTAAACATTAGCACGGACAAGTTTGAGCGGTTAGTACGCAGTGAGCTGCTTTTCGGCACGCAAATAATGGACGCCGTCTGTCGTTTCCTGTCTCTTTTCATCTGTCTCACCTATTATCAGCCATTATCAAAACACATTCCTGCAGGACACTTCTGCTTTTCATCACTCAGCCAATTTAATGCATCATGATTTTATGCGAAACGCTCGTCAAATTCACCTCATTTGAGCTCGAGAGACTTGGAATGTGCAGGATGTTGGCAAATGCAGCGCAGGATAACTGAGGTCAAATTAATTTCACTTCAGACACATTAAGAAATCCATCTTTCCAAGTATTCTACAGCTACACCAAAGTCATTAATTTTTTCATTTTAATATTAAAACAAATGAATGGTACAGATGAAAACTGCACAATCGGGTGTTATTAAAATATATGGACAATAAAGTGTTATGCACTTGCCAGTCAGACGCTTTGTCAGTTGGAAATCAAACTTGTCAACTTGCAGTTACTTGCAGTACCTTTACTCAAGGACTGTACTTAACTAATATTTTGAGGTGCTTGTAACATTGCACTAAATTTGACAATTATCTGATGACTTTAGTTAGCTGAAGATTTTAGACTCAAAACATAATGTATTTCCACAATAAAAGTTACAGAATTAAATAATCCAGCATCATATAAAGTATACCTGCACTATCTACATTAAAATGCTGCTTACAAGTTAATGTGCTGATCATTCTGAAAGAAGCCATTCTTGACAAGAACTTTTACTTATTTTACTTTTGATACTTTAAGTATGTTATGTTACTAGCACCTCCATAGTTTTGCCAAAGTAAACTATGTAAAAAAACTGGATTCCAAATAAATGTCTTTTTAAAATGTTTTTATTAAAGGTGCATTAATTGATATTTTTACATTAACAGTGATTCAAATAACTGTAATGTGAAAAGGGGTCGCTAATTATAACCTGCAGTTTCCCTCAACTCTACACAGCATTTTAGCATCTTTTAGCTCCTTGTTTTGGTTTTCTGGCCCACAATTTTACTGTTTTGGTTCGCTTTCCCCGCTCTCATCAACACTGTTTCCAGCAGCAGCAGGAAGCTGTTTTCACCAAAAAAGCCTCTGACACACTGTACACAACAGGACCAGCCCTAAACGGGAGACAAAGTTGGCGACTAGCTAATGAACATAGCGGAGCATTTAGCAGCTAAAGAGCCAGATATATCTCACTCAGGAGTTGGTAGAGATTAAAGATGCTGATGATGGTGATGACACTAACGTAAATAAGCCACTGTTTGCTAACGCCATAACAACTTTATAAGGTGAAACTATGTCAGTGTTGTGTTTACAGTTTGTTGCACTGCCCCCAAGTGGCTAAAGAATGACTTAATGCAGGTTTTAGCCCTGGGTCTGGATACATCCATCACTTCAAGAGTTAAACCTAACAAGCCTAAACAAATACACACGACTATATGAGATACAACAAGCATGACACAGCAGATGTGCCAGTGATGTCATTCATGTTTTCGCATCCTGTTAAGAGATAAAGAGCAAGACCTCTTACTTTTATCTGTTCATTGATCGTGCATTGCACTGTATTCACCGCTCATATGTAAAATGTTAAAAGCCTAAACTGGAGTGCATTTAATCAGTGTAAGAGACGACGCGGAGCTTGGAAAGGGATAAATGTGCTGTGATACAAAATGTAAGAGGGTGAGGAAAGGGTGAAACAGAAGGAGAGTCAAGGGGCAGACGGGGATTAAATGGATGAGAGCACACGCTATGCTGGGCTGCTATAGTGCTGGTATCCGGCTCCATGCTTATCCCAAAGGGTCAGACCGCTTCACTAATGGACACGGAGACGATTGATCTCTACAGTATTACTGGAACACATGGCATCAGGCTGCCAGGCACACTCACACATAGATATACAGATATTTACATACTGTACATAAAAATACACACAGTTGTTTACTCTACATACATTTATTCATGTAGCCAACCCCACGCATCTGTCCAGAGAAATAACAAAATGAAAATGCGAGGAATCGGTAAAGGTGTCAAACACTTCCTGGTTGCTGGAAGGCTTCATTTAGATGCTGTATACATAATTTAAGGTGTCTGAAAATAGCCCTGATGTAAATAATGCAGAGGGGCCATTAGGAAGGGAGAGAGACAGGAAGGATGTGATAGGTGTCGATGCATGAACGAAAATGAGAGGAAATGTTAGTGTGAGTAGTTCGTCTATACAGTACATCTTAAATGCATGAGCCAAGATAAAGTAAAAATAATAGAAACTGCTGTTAATGAAAAGGTACTGACCTCACCTTAAATGATTTGTTATGGACTTTGTAGCACATTTCAAAGAGCAACTTAACAATTCGTACTAAATACAACAGGTTAGAGACACAAGGTTACACATAGACACAAGGTTACAGACATAACAACGGTTCCCTGACTCAACATTGAGATCATTTCAGTCATGCTTGAAAACGCTGATTACCCCCGGCAGGCGTGGATGCTCAGACCTGCTGAGGCTCATTTTAACAGCTGCTGTTTGCTGAGCTCAGGAAGAGCTGGGAAAGGGCAAACTAGTGTACTAATGTACCCCAATCTCCCTCTTTTAGGGCACAGTGGTTACATCCAAAATGACATTTTCTTTGACCAGGTTTGAGCTCCATGCACGGGCGTTTTCACACCTATAGTTTGTTTGCTCTGGTCCGAATCGGTTGAATTTGTAGACTTGGACCGTTTTCTCCTTGGTTCGGTTTCTTTTCACACAGAGAAAAATCCTAAACGCATCAATGCAAACCATGTGAGAACTTTCACTGCGCTTATTGGTCAGATGTCTCTGGGGATTTTACACACTCCGGCACAGTAGGTGGCAGCATGCACCATTGACGCTGGTTTGTAGTCCGCCAGTAAAACCGAAGAAGAAGAAGAAAGTAAATACAGCCAGAAGGTTCTGTGTTGTGAACTAGTGCATATTTCTGTGAGAGAAACACTGCTGGTTCGTTCTCCGGCTAGCTGCTACTACTAGTGCTGCTACTCTGCCGCATCCCAGAATGCAAAGCACACCTGGCTACAGGAGCTGTTTAGCTCAAACTTGAGGAGTAGTTGGGTCGGATCGAGGTCGGAACACGTTCCCACCACAAACGAACTGGACCGAGACCACCTCCTCTGAAGGGTCTCAGTATGGTTGTTTTGGTCCGCACCCGAGTGCAATTACTGTGTTCGCACCTGCACAAATGAACCGCACTAACCGGGCAAACGCACCAGGGTTCGTTTTAACTGAACCAAACAGGTTAGGTGTGCCCTTAGATGTAAATCTGGCTGCCTGGGGGAGAGGGGAGTAACATAAGACAAGATGAATAATATGAGGAGCCTGAGGAGCAACAGAGCATCATTTTAACACATTTCATGAGTTACGCATTCACCTGTGGGGGAATATAGCAAAATCTGTTAATTCTCATTGGCCTTTTCAAGTTTGATTTAAAGATTCTAGCAGCCAAAACAGGCAGTCCCAATTGGCTTTGTGCAGAGTGTAGTACAGAGCTGCCATTTGCACTCGCACCAACATTCTTTCTCACTTCTAATATTTCTAAGGAGAGTCAGAGTGATTTTCTGTTAAACATTTACCAGAAAGCAATAAACTGGGAGTGGGCTGAGTGAGGCTGAACTAAGGTGAACATGACTGACCAGAGCTAAACTGGGCTAAATATTGCTCTCGTTATAAATGACTAGCCGAAGGTCACCTTGCTTTGAGTACAATTTACGCTACAAATTATTTGCATTGATCCAGTACAGTTTCTCAAAAAAAACCAAGCAAAGGCAGCACGTCAGCAGAGCAGCAGCTGCAGTCAGCTACAGTACTGCACTGTGACAGCAGTCACAGCCCAATACACAATTATGTACTTACATGTGGAAAATTGGAAGAAAATAGTCTTCAAGCCTAAAACGATGCTTTTAAATTGGGTCACAGTTACGCGTGTATGACCAGCTGTTACACAACCAGTGTAGAGTTACATTTGTTAAAGCAAAAGAGTATCTGTTCCATCAGATGGATGTGAGTCCGAAAATTGAACAATGCAGCTGAAACACGTCCTGCATAGATAGATAGGGTGCAACTGGAGGTGAAATTGACAGGTAGAGAAATGCCCCTCCATTGTTTCTTTTGTTTTCGATTTCTCCCCTGATTAGAGCATTGTGCTGAGGCTTTGTTTGCGCCTAAGTGCCTCATGGACCTGTGCTGCTTGAGCCCCATGACCGTAACCGGCAGATAAATACATCATCAGGTTGCGCTATAAATAGACCCACTGCTGCCTTGCAACATGCATACAACGCCACAAAACTGGGAGAAGAAAGCTCACTTTTTTTTTTGCACACAAATTCCACACGTAAACTGCTGGGGCAAAACACATTAATTACAATTACGGCCCCAAATGCCAAACACAAGGTTACATTTCCTTTCCCCTGCCAGCGGATACACACAGCAAACAGCTCGGCCAAGCGTCAAGTACATTTGTTTTAGTGTGTGGACACAGCAGCTCAAAGGCCAGGGGTATTCTTTGAGTGTGGTGATGGAGGCCCTCCGGTTCTTCACACACGCAAACAAACGCACACCACCTCGATCATGTGTCTCTCATGCTCTCTTTCGTCCACACCCTGCCCTTTTCCAGCAATAGAAACAAGACTACTGTGTCCGTCTGAGTCACCTAAGTCCTCTCCCACTGGGCACTGCATGGCCACACCTGACAGGCCACATCAGACAGAGAGACACTCACCCATCCATCCATCCATACACACACAGATTCCTTAGAGCAGACCTTTACAAACAAGTGTGTGTGTGTGTGTGTGTGTGTGTGTGTGTGTGTGTGCGTGTGTGTGTGTGACACAACAAGATTACATGTGCATGCATACGTGTCTCTGGTGAGCTGAGGTGACTCAGACAGATGGACACAGAAATAAATGTTCCCTGACTACATCAACTGAGTTTCCAGAGCTAACATGAACTCGAAATATTTAAAACATTTGAAACACAGTATGGAAATCACAGTTTCTTTTATTTTTAGCTTTGCCAGTGAATCACCTCTCGGAGCAAGCGACTGCAGGAGGAACACATTCCGCTTTTCCTCTAGCGCCACCATGAAGTGGACATTTGTGTTTTTTATTGAAATGTCAGCTGTTGGATGGATTGCCATAAAATCTGGTGCATACATTCATGTTCCCCTCAGGATGAATTGTAACAACTTCGGTGATTCCCTGACTTTTTATATAGTGCCATCTTCTGGTAAAGATTTCCATTTGATCAGTTCTTTGGTTTATCACAAAATACTTGCAAAATGAATGACATTCCCAACAGCCTCAGCTGTACTTCGTGTTTAGTGCAAATTAGCAAACGATAGGATGCTAAGATGTAAAACTAAGATGGTGACACGCATAAATACAGAGTGCAGGTTGTTCATGTGCAGGCGTTTGTTAAACAGGTAACAGGCTACAGAGAGAAAACACTGCTGCTCTGCCAGTAATAACTTGCCTTTATTAGTATTAGCGCAGTGCACGTGTGCATTCACAAACTCCATCAAAAGTCTCTACAGCTGTTACCCCGACAGACAGCTGATCCAGCTGTGATCAAGCGTCCGACGATCTCTAAAAGCAGATTTCCTCATTTCTTCTCTCATCGCATGGTTTCCATGCGTCTCTCCATCCAAGTGAGGGAAACGTGGGTGCAATTTAAGAGACTTGGGATGTACCCTTCGTCAATTTTCCTTTAGTTCATATTATGTCTCTTATCTTGTCTATGATGTAGCATGATTAAGTGGCTGCTCCTCATGCAAACACCATGTTTAGCCCCCCTTGCCTTTGGGAATTAGGACTTGCAATGTGCTGGACAGCCTTTCAGAAGGATACATATTTTTCTAAAGGTCAGAATCCCACAGAGAGGGTAAATGACACACTAGGGCTGTGTGAAGGCTCCTGGAAGTAGCAAGGTGATTGCTACTTCCCTAGCCCCCTAGATTTGTTGGCATGACCAGTTACAGCATCTATATCCCCTTTCACCCTGTCAGCTTGTTTCACACATCATGGAAAAGAGAAAAAAATATCACTGCTGTGACTGCAGACTGCAGTTGGGCATATCAACAGTCATTGGTGGTAATGTGCAGTAAGAAGTATCACTGCAACAGTAAGACTGCACGGCAAAAAAGTATTTGCAAATGTTTTATGAGGTAGGAAATGCATTCAACATGTTGGCTAAATCATAAAGATATGCACAATGCGAAATGAAATGTAAACTAAACTGTGTTTGTTTCCTCTTCTTCAGTGACAATAGAAAGTTGTTTTGAGGTGCAGAATTCTGGCAAAGTCAGAGGGTCTGTTTTTCACAAGCTTTCCTAGGACACATCTGGCTCATGTCATGTTGGAGAAACTGGGGCGAGGAAACCTAACAAAGAGGGAAAGTCTTAGAGTTGATTTTTTTTTTTTCATTTTCGAGAACTTTTCTTCTTGAACATTCCCCTGAAAGATGTACCTCTGATTTGTTTTTATGACAAGTGCTATCACTAGCAGCAGATGTAAATGTCTTAACTCTGGAAAAAGTGTCTGTGCCTGACTGAGTCATCATCTTAAAGGAAAGTTGTTTTTTGTTTTTGTTTGTTATACGCAGCCTCCGTGCATTAAAGTAACGTGCAAAGATCCTTCCAAGGGAAAACTGACTTGGTTTAATGATGACAAATCCTGGAGCAGCAGCGGCGTCCTTTTCGGACCAACTGTTTAGTTACAACGTGTCAAGTTCTCCAGACATCCCACCGTGAACCAGAGATGTGCTGAGATCTGGTTACATCTTTAATAATGGCCATTTGTTAGTTGACTTGCAGTTCCAAGTAAAAATTGACACTAAAACTAACACCGAGCCAGCAGGAGCATTAGCTACGCAGCGTCTGTCCCTCCTCCCCACTGAGAGAGTGGGCTGGGAGCGAAACACAAGTGGGAGAGGAGATAAAGAAGCAGAGGGAGGGACACAGAAAAACAGACAAAGACCCAAACACAGGGCTGGTGTGAGTCAGAGTGTTGAAAGGATGATTTGTCATTACATTCAGTTAGGATTTGCTCCCGATACAGAGGACTACATGACTGCATAACTGTGTCAGACACCAGCTAAAAGACCACCATCCTTTCTGCAATGAACTGCAGTTGCTCTCTTTTGAGTACTGGGCACTTGGTGATGAGCTGACGTGCCTCAAGAGGGAAACTTCTGACATGCATGTTTGTGACTCCATGAATATGTTACAAAACCACAATCTGGAAAATAAACTAAGAGACATCCAGTTGTTCACTTTTGTTGTAAGAGAACACAAGTGCTCAAAGAGAAAAGAGTATATTTTCATAATAAAAACCAAGGGGCTGCGTCTGTGGGGGCGTGTTGCTTCAGGTACCGGCGAGAAGATGAAATACTGTCCAGGAGGTCCAACTTGAGTGAGCCATTGGTAGTATGACTAACTATGATCACTCAAATTACGCCATTTACATTATTAGGTCTTCTAACAGGAATGTGTGCCTGCATGTATTTGATTGGCTAACGCTGTGCAATGCAAGATAACGCTCTAGTTGGTTGCAACAAAAGTTGGGCCAGGTTACATTTTTTTTTTTTTTTGCCCTTCTATGTGTATAGCATGAAATTAACTGATTAATTGGTTTATTTACTAGTATTTTCTCCTCCAAAACTGCCTCCTCACCCCACACTGCAAATGTACATACTGACGTGCCTGTTCAAACATCACCATGTTAACTTCTGCTGCTGAAAATAAAGGAACACACAGCACAGCTATATAATACAGAGAAAAACAAACATTCTGGGTAAATGTCATCACTCTGAAGCCTCACAGAAAGGTAGACACAAAATCAATAGCCCAATTTAGAAATATCTTTATTCAATACAGTACATTCACTGTGCCAGACAGGCAGGCTGGGCACATGAAATCAAACACACTACTAGGCTATCAAATATGCAGCATGTATACAACGGGGGAGGGGAGGAGGAAAGAGAGATGGCATGGCACTGAAGAGTGTGGATAGAGGGTGAAAAAAATGACAAGCAGCGATAAGAAACTGAGGTTCAGTAGGAAAATTCAAGCACAGTCTGTCACTATTAAAAGAAAGAACAGTGTGTTTAAATTATGTCACCCTCCAAATGCCAATCAAACAGTGTCTCACCTACAGTACAGCTGTCACATCACTGTCATGTACAGTATAGAGTCATTTAGTGCTCTGCTCATGGGTTACTTGTCAGTAGAGCTGTACTTGATACAACTGCAAAGTGTTAATCATTCATTTCCTTCACTCATACGTCCTCAGCCAGTTTGGGGATTTGAACCGGGAACCTCTCGGGTAAAGGATGAATAATTCATAATAATAAACGGTAACAGTTTGCTCATATTTGCCAGTGTGCACTGAGCAGGTGATGTGGTTCATAAATATAGTATGCATGTTTAAAAGTGTGGCTGGTTGTGACTGTGGAAGCTTCTGTGCCACCCTCCTTCTCCTCTACATTTAATGGCACAAAAAAAGCCTCCACACATCTTTATACAGTCTTTATTTTCATGCTTTGTCTCCCACAAACTAATACAGAGGTTGTCAGACTTTTTTTTTTTTTCTGTCACGCGCCCCTTTGGAAGCTGAAAACATTGATTTATTTCTTTTCAATTTCTTACCCATCAAAAATCTTGATAGGCTTGCTGGTGTGGAGGCAGTCTTGTTTGTTTATTGTAAAACAGGCTGGTTGCACGGTCCGAGTCTGGTTCCAGACCTCTGAATCACTGCCCACACCACCAATTTGTTCAGTGATTCGAATACTGAGGATCTGGCGTCGTGCTCCGCTGGTTAGAGAAACACTCGGCCAATCGGACCTTTTTGTAGGCAGCAGGATTAACAATAGCTAGCTAGCTACAACCATGAAAAACACCACAATGTGACAAACGTTGATGAGGTCAGAGCAGCTGTGCAGGTTGTTGTAAGTCGCCTTACAGAAGTAACGACTCTTAAAGCAGCATATTTTTCGACTGACTTTAAAAAAAGCTGAGGTAACCGCTCCTAGCAACCACTACCACAGAATGTGACGTCAATGGGACTGATACGTCACTCGCTACTAATTGGCAAGGGTAAAACAACAACAACTTAAAAAAAAAACAAACAAAAAAAAAAACACCCCTTCCCAGTAAGACATAGGCTAACATATGTGCTAAACATTTAACATGCATGCAGGTGACTGAGCTGCCAACGTGTTAGCAGCCTTATCTCTACTCTCATCTGTTTAACTTTACTCTATGAACTGTGGAGAAGTACGTTTTACCATGTAACAATGTTACAGAGGTTATGGTTTGACCTTACTGTAAGATTTTTGCACTAGTAATCCAAAATATTTACAGGAATTCAACAGCACTTCTGCTTACGTGGGACATTTATATAGCCGACTCTTTGCTCCTGCTGCACGCGCATGAATAAATATGCCACGTGCCATGTATATATTTTATCAGAGCTTTTATTTATTGATAGTCATTCATAATGTGGTGCCACCACAAGACCTAAAACCTGCTTCAGACAATACTTGTTACCGTTAGTTGCTCTGTAAACATATGCCCATTTGTAGCCTGTCTGTGTTCCACACTGTTGCACACGCCGGGCAGGAGCAGCAGTGTCTGTGGGTGGGCAGAGAGAGCACATACTCTGTGGACCATGGTAATGGGCGGGAAATGTCAGTGCATCTGTCTGTTTCCTCTACCTTTCCTTCCCCCCGGCGTCATCCTTCCACCTCCTCTCCTTTTTTGCTTTTCCGTGGGGCTTTCGGCGGCTGCTGGAGCTGTTCGCTCACACCAAGATGAAATCACAGACCGTGCACTGCAGCTCAGAACTCGCCGTCCCTTGACCTCCCATGTCACGTTGGTTTTTTTTGCCTTATTTTGCTTATTTTCCAACCATAATAGGATTTTATTTTTACATGCAGGTATGTTGTCTTTTGTTAATTACCTACCATCTTTAGGGAGCTGTAGAAGCGATCTGTGAAGACAAATTGTTAATATTTCCTTTTTGCTTCATTCACCTCCCACATGCTTTTTCTGCTAGTAGGAGCGGGAAACTAGTTGTCACTCTATGCTGTTGCATTGTTTCCTCGTATAAAGCGGTAATGAAAAGCAACTGTAGTGGATCCAGTGTGTGACTTTCGTCGGTGTCTCTCTCTGATAAGACTTCCACAGTCACTCTGCAGCTTGGCGCCAATAATGAGCCTTTAACAAAACATCTGTGAGAGACAGTACCCAGTACTCCCAAGTCTGAGGAGCAACAACAAGCAGATTGTTACAGAACAAGCAGAGACCCTTCATCTCTCTCCGTCTCTCTCTCACTCACACATTTGCACAACGCACACACACTGGTATACTATCCCAAACTGACAGGCTCTGAGGCTCCCCATGCAGCTTGGTCCTCTTGATGACTCATTTACTTAACAGCCCCCCCCCAACACACACACTCCATCCCTCCATGCTGGAGCCACTTATATGTCACTTATTGACAACGTGAGAAGATGCAGAGCTGATTTTAGCACGTTACCACTGATGATCTAGCTGAACCAGTAGTTAAAGGAAGCTCTAATGTGGCTGCATGAACATGAATTATAGATATTCATATGAGAGGCTTGTGCCCAGAAGGCCACTGATTTAAATGCTTGGGTCAGATGAGAAAATCACTATTACTCTTTGTTTACTGTTAATCATTGTTTACTGTTAATCATTGTTACTCCTTTTAGGCACTTTGACAAGGCGCTGTGTCTTGTTATTGCTCTAAGAGAGCAGCTCACTGGGTAACTATAAAAACAAAACAAAAAAACGTGGCTGTAATTCAAGATATATACTGTATATTCATTCATTTTTTTTAGTTAAGGTAAAACAGTGGGATAAGCTTTGAATCTGTTATTGATTTAATTTTATTTAAGATATGAAATTATAAAGAAAATTAACAGAATGACAGCTTACCGGTTTCCGTTTAGCATTAAATGAACACAGGTAAGGACCATTAGTTTTCGAGCACTGTTGATTTTGTTATATAGCAGTTAAGGGCTACAACGATTAAAGCACAGTAATTAATACACATAGCAGTAGTGGACAAAGTACCCATTACTGTAATGACTGTATTTTCTTAGTGTTGTGCACATGCAGAGTTTAAAGAGGCTTCAATATTAATAAGGCAGAACATATCACAGTGGGTAAATGCTGAACTTGCAGAGTGAAGGCTGGTTCCACTGATGGTGTTGTCTTGTTGAAGATATACAAATAGCAGCTCTGTGTAAGCTACAAAAAAAGCAACCATGCAGCACATAAGCGAAGTGAACAAGTGAGACAGCGCACAGATGGAGGTGCATATGGAAATGTATGCAAGGGGGAGAAAGGAGGGAAGATGGAGGGATGAAGGTTATCAAACTTAATCAAGATGGAGTAGTTGAGTCAGCAGAGGTTACACACCGAGAGGGGGGCTTCATCGCTGTACTGTCAGTGGCTGGCACTTTAACACACATAGGCACAATTTGCTATTCCCATTTTCTTTTCTTGTTTTCCGTGGTTCCATCAATTCAAATATAATGAAGGGAAAAGGAGAATCACTTTAATCTAGGAAGAGAAGAGAAGTGAAGAGAGTCTTTTTGGCAGGTACTGTAGAGAGACCTGGCGCCATACTGAAGCCCCGACTACCACAAAAACTGCCAGGAGGGCTGCATGGCTGCCATCCTGATTTCCCAGTGCCTAATGAAAAGGCAGAACAAGTGATGCTCACAAAAGTCAGTGCCCCCCACTTACCTCGATCCCTCTCCTTTCAGACCTGACTGAAAGATCACTTTAACATAAATCTTAGTGTTGACATTTTCTGACGGTATGAAATACATTCTTTATATTCCCCACATTAGGATAATTCTGATTGTGTGAAATAAGTTATCAATCACAACAAAGTCGACTATAATCACTTTGTAATTAACATTTACTGTAGACTTCAAATTAATTGTGGACGTCCCACTTGGAAAATCCCACCCATGCGCTTTCTCCAAGCATGTTAAAGCAAATGCTAAGTGCTATTTGCAATTCCTTTTCTTCTCAGCATGGATGTCCTGTTGCGCCACTGCAATATAACACCTGAGACACTGAGGGTGTCGCAGCTGTGATGTGTGAAAACTCATGACGTGAATAAGAACATGCGTCAATATTGTGAGAGATGGCTTCAGACTGTCAAATGGCTCATCAACCTTGTTCCACCTTGACATTTGTCTTGTTGTGTAAAAAACAAACTGATGTTATGTCAAAGGCATTTAATATACATAGGCATTGTGACTGCAAATGGAATATATAATCTTATTTCTTAGCATGTTGTATGATGATGATGGTTTTTTTTTTTTTTTAATGTGTGTTTGCATTGGAAGGCTAGTTTGACAAGTCTTCTATAAACTCACTGTACACCACCTGCTCAGCACCACAGCAGCAGACAGACACAGTTAGTGACTAGCTGGTGAACATAGTGGAGCATTTAGCAGCTAAAGAGCCAGATAGTTCCCTCAGGAGCTGATGGAGACCTAACACAGAGCTATAAGAGAGTGAATATTTGACTTAATAATCAGTTGTTCAGAAATACGACTCCAAATGAATGAACGTTGCTCCGTAAATTAAGAATAAGCAGCTGTTTGCTAACAAGTTTGTCACATCAACTTCCAAGGGGTGATGATATGTCAATGTTGTGTTCACAACTTCTGTCTGCGGCCCTCAAGTGGCCTGCTTAACAAAGCACTTAAAACTATAGTCAGGGATTCAACAAATTCACCAGGGGGCCCGTTGTTCTGAAGTGTTCTTGAACAAGACACTACAAAATGAAAAATAAATCCTGCAGGGATCAATAAAGCAACACAAATCAATTCTTATTTCCTCTCTAGCTGCGCATGGATATACCAGTCAAATTAGGTTTTTTTTTGTCTGTGCTGTAGATCAGCTGGAGGGGCCAATCAGGGCCTGTCTGTCTGTCTGTCTGTCTGTCTGTCTGTCTGTCTGTCTGTGAGCTGATTGTCTTGGCTGATGAGGCTGAGGTGTTTGACACAGGCTTGGTGTGCTGCAGCAGTAGTGATTTGCTGCTGAGAGCGTGAAGGTGCGTTGTAACACCGTCATCCAGTGTTGAAGTGGAAATAACATATATTCTTTGGGATAAAAGAAGTTTGTTCTCTTTGTACCTTGACTGCTGATGGTGATGTTGAAGGGTGCAATACAGTGCTTTCAATATTTGGAGGAAGAGACGCTGATGGTGTAACACATGTGCTTGCTGTGTGTTCAAAGCTTCAAAGCATCTTGTTCTGCTCAGGGTCGGATTAAACTGTCAAGAGGGCCCCAGGACAAGAATGAGCTTCTGGAGTACTACCTGGCCCCAGATTTGCTGTGTGGTAATTTGAACACAAATTAATTCAACAACATGCAGCTCTTATGGTCTTTCGAGTCCCCCGGGGGAGTTGCATGTTTTGCACGGTTGATACTGTAATCAAATTCATAAATTTGAGGGAAGTGTCAGAATACTGTAAGGTAACTTGTATTCCAAAATAAAATACGTCCTGCACATCTTAATGGTTCAAATTATAACAGCTTTGATGCGTTGTGTTGTTAGTGTTTTGCACAGTTTCATTTGATACCCATGCTGCTCTGTTTTTCCTCTTCTTTGGAGTGCATTTTTCACTTTTTCACCCACTCCAGTGAGGTGTAAAGATGACAGTGAGATGACCTGAATTCAACATACACTCTGCATCAAGTCCCCTTAAACGTCGAAATACGTTGTTTGCAAATGCCCTCCAGAACGACACTTAACTTTTGTTAAGGTTAGAAAAACAGCTTGGTTTGGCTTCAAATGACTATTTCTTTAAGGTTAAGGTGCCGTCGTTGTCATGGTTACAGTAACACACAACATTTTTTTGTTAAGGTCATGGAACGATCGTGGTCATGGTTAAAAGAAACCAAAGTTGCCTGTTGGCAGGAGACCGTAAACAAACTGTGGGCAAAGTCCCACATTTTGTTGCCTCCAGCATATAGCACGTGTCCCAACACATAAAATAAAAACCGTAGAGTCCTAACTGATTACTGCTCATCTTAACTTCTCCTTCCGTTGCACTTATTGTAAATAACTGCACTGATTTTCCACCTGCTGACTTTCCAAACTGACTCGGTTCAAATCTCGGCTCGTGTTACACTAATACACTTTGCTGTTGCATAAAATGCATTAATGAGAATTAATCAAGTTTACGTCCATCTTCAGCAATCATCAAGAGGATGTGGCCTTATTGTGTTGCAGGAAGCAATTTGTGTGTGTGTGTGTGTGTGTGTGTTTGTGTGTGTGTGTGTGTGTGTGTGTAAGAGAGATTAACTTAAGCATCAACACTAGTCTAATGACTTCATCATTGTGTGCTCTGACCTCATTAAAATGTCCAATAACTTCATTAATGTGTGCGACAACCTCATTACAATTTGCCATGACCTCCTCACAGCACTGTGACAGCCGTGCTGTTTGACTCTATGATCTGGAATCACACTGGCAAACTGAAGCAGAGAAGTACCTGTTTGTCTACAGCTTGCTGTAGTTTCACAACATAAACGGCAAAATACATGCATTAGAGGTGTTTAAGTAAAACAACATGAGCATTTGAATGTCTGTGTTTTTTGAACTGGGTCTGCTCTGATACCGTTATAGTCATTATAAGGTATTCTGCCTGCAAGCTTTAAGTTTATCTAGGGGTTTAAATGCTTTCAGTGGGATCACTTAATTATTGCGCAATATCTATAATGCCCAAGAGTCTGTGTGCTCTGCCGAAGGCTCTTTACAACATTGACTCCTGGCCAGAAGTTATGTACTAATACATGGCCTCCAGCAAAATACATGCAGCAGCGGATTAAATGTTAAATTGTTCAGATTGTGACTCGGACTTCAACCATTAGGTCTTCCAAATGTCAACATTCCTACTCACTACCATCACTCATTTTTTATAAAAATAAACAAATGCAGTTTTGAACACATTTATTGACTAAAATTATGAAAAAAACATTTTTTTTTTACTTACAATAAAAGTATGTCCTTTACAGTTTATGCAGGAAAACCAGTAATTGTTAAGGTCATGGTGCAAGCTTGAAAGCACAGTGCCCTTCGTATGGGACAACCCTGTGTTGTATAAGGCTGATAAATGGGAATATTTGATTATTCAGTCAATAAATACAACTATATTTTGGAGCCTTATTAAGAGTGTCAGAAAACCCCCCAAAATATCTTAGTAGGAATGTTTTGCTGTGAAATTTGTGCCAATGTGGTGAGAAGCAACAGCCCTACAGCAACTAAAGCCTCTCTTTTGCATCAGTCTGTGTAAATGTCAGTTGGCTTCCAAACAGCAAGAAGCTACAAACTCACATTAGAAAGTAAAACATTTGCTTGTCTTTTCTATATGGTTTTCCTCTTTTGTCCTTGTTGGGGGCGCTCTCCAGCAACAGGCTTTCTCTTGTATGCCGACTTTGTTTTATAGCTGCCTGTTGCACCTATAGGGGACCTTTTTTTAAAAAACATTTGTAAGGACACTGAAAATAAGTTTCTTGTCTTGTGTTAATAACTGCAAATTCTGTCTATAATAATTGTGATGTAACTCTAAGTTACGTAAAATATGGAAAATCATAGTGTGAACTTAAAATGCAAAACAGTTAACTTCTCTAATCTGAATTGATATCAAACACAACAAGCAAGATCTATTGTTATCACCTGAGATATGCCATATCTGTGCCTTTTTTTTTAAATAGCTGTGTGTGTTTGCGCATGCCTTACTTTCTCGCGTGCATGTGTGTGCATGAATGTACATTCTCACTTGTATGTGTGGGAAAGGTGAGGACCAACTGCTGTGCTTGAAATTACTTACATCCAAAACACTTGCCAGATGATACGGAGGAAAACTGCTGGACAGAGACGACCTCAAACAAATAGGCAGCCATCTGTTCCTACCTTCTGATACTGATATAGTGTGTGTGTGTGTGTGTGTGTGTGTATATATATATATATGTGTGTGTGTGTTTGTATAAACTCTTTTATCCATTCAGCTGTCTACGTGTGTTTCAGGTGAAGACCCTGGATCAACAGCTCAGGAACGTAGGCAGAGAATCAGACTGAAGATGCTGTCGTCACTGTTCGCTGTGCTGAGGACCTTCACTGAGCTGTAAGAACTACTTTCTTTTGTTAATGTCATGTTGTGGATGTATATTGATCAAATACCACCAGGTGCATTTATAAAACTTGTATCAAACACTGTATTATCACTGCAGCTTAAAGTGCTACGTGGATTAAAAAAATGCCTAACCTAGAGCTGGGATCCACTCTATTTTTCTATTCTCTTTTCCTTTTTCTGGTGTTAATATTTTCAGTTAAGTAGTCCACATATTTGCAAAATCCTCTTTTATTCTGCTTTATCATTTAAAAAAAAAAAAGTATTTATTTTTGCTGCTTTTCTGTATCACTATTTTCTACAACATACTCTCTCCAAAAGGATCATTAGGTTTTAGTTTTGCATTGTCCAAACCCATCATGATCAAATAGCCATCCCTGGCATCGCTAAAGCATTCTCCCTCCCCACCACATGGGGGCACACTTTGTTGCTCCACCCCATTAACATCTGTCTCTGATCTGGGGGTGATTACAACCCGTAATTGCCACAATTCATCATCAGGGCCCGAGCTGGTGTTCCCAGGGGACTCTAGGAGAGAGAGAGAGGGGAAAATGAAAAGGCAACCACTTGTGCATGCACTGGGACTGCTGAGGCAGAGTGCTGGTCATAAAGCGCTAATGGATGCCAGGCTGCTGAGAGAGCACATGCCTCTGAGAGACACCTCATCATCAGTAACAGCACCGATGCCTCAGCAGCGAGGGCTGCGTAACAGGTGCTACAACCCCAGAGTCGGACAGAAAAACAAATGGGACAGATGGTGAAAAGAGTGGGAGCGTTGTGTGTTTTTATGTAATATTAGAGGGAAGGTGGAGGAGCAGGAAGGGATGTTTTGTTGTTGGTAGTTTAACATTGGCAGTAACTGAGGTTGAAATAATGTGCTGTGGGTTGTGCTGCTGTAGGTGATTTTTCACTTTCTGGTGAAATGGTAAAGTTCATTTTTTTCCCCCCAGCTTTTTGTATCATTCATTTGGACCAGCAGTCGGACTGGAAAAGCCAGAAAAAGACTATAAGACATGCAAGCAATAATAAGGAAGATGGCAATATAAACCTTTTGAATGAGCATCGGATGAACAGCTTTCACTTGAATGCCACAGCTGTCATTTAGTGTTTGATGCATCCATGGATACTACTGGATCATAATCATAAGGCGCATTGTGGACTCCAATTTAAATTGAGAATAAAGGTAATATTGCAGAAAAACAACACTTGACCTATTCACAACCTTGACCTCTCCTTGGACAACATAAACAAACAATAGCATAAACGGCGGCATTATGCAGATATGCAGATCAAACTTCAGGGGAGCGCTTCGAGGGACAGATGTGATAAATGGTGAAGGGCATCAGAAACACCTGCTTCAGATGCTCTGAGATTATTCTGGTTGAATCATCTGGGACAGACTGAAATAGGGCAGAAGATAATTGTAGGTCAAAATGTACTTTGAGAGAGGAACAACTTGGATGTGTACAAGTGCACAGGTGCTTAAATGTGGTTCATTTGTCATATGGTTGTGTATCTGCAATAACTAAAGAAAATACATCTTCATAGATCACTGCGCAAAAGAAAATGTAGTATGTCACACTCCTAACTGTACTAACATCATGAATGCTGATATTTATAACATAGTGTATATTCTTTTATGTGAATGGCCCTAAACATTTCCAGATTTACTTTTATTTTTCAGGATGTGGCAAGTATATTTGATCTGCCTCAAAGTACTGATTAGAGGTTAGACTAAACTTTACATTAGATTACGTTTTGGTTTTTTCTCTTCTTTTATTCATCTTTTTTTGTAACCTGGTTCCAGACCTCTTAAACATGTCCGAAGTGTATTTTTATGCTGCAAGTTTATTTTCCTCAGTGTTACATGTGTACAGTAACACGGTCATTGTATATTGGCCCCTGAGTGCTGCCAAAACGTGTGTGACCTACACTCAATACTGTGCCTGAATGCATCCTGTGTATTTACTGTACGACATGGATGGAGGACTGAGGCTGCTGCTGCAGCTCTAACATGCTGTTCACGCTATGCCTTCTGTGTACACACAGGGTTGTCTACAGCCACACTAGCAGCTGAGGCTGTATGCACAGTGGTGCCTTGAACTAAATGCTAATGTCAGAATGCTAACATGCTCACAATGGCAATGCAAATATGTTGATGTTTAGCGGATATGTTTACCATGTTCACCATCTTAGTTTAGCATGTTAGCATGCTAACATTTGCTAATTAGCACTAAACACAAAGTATAGCTGAGGCTGATGGGAATGTCAGTTTTGCAGGTATTTGGTAATAAACCAAAGTACTGGACAAATAAAAATTTTGACCTGATGATGGCGCTAGATGAAAAGCTAAGGAATCACCCAACATTATTACAATTCATGCTGAGGGGAACATGAATGTGTGTACCAAAAACAGTTGTTGAGGTATTTCAGTTTGGACCAAAGTGGTGGACTGACATTACCATCACCTAGAGCCCCGCTGCTAGCATGGCTAAAAACACAATAAATTCAGATACAGCAACACCACGTTACAGACATAGACCATGGCAGTGCATTTAATCTCGTTGCTAATGATTAATGGCTGACTTACTCAGGTTCCCATCCCCTAGCCTCCACTGCAGTGCACCAGTCTTAAAGAATTTAAACCATTATGTTGCATTTGCTGACTAACTGCACATTGACCTTTGCCTGCCATGAACCCGTCTTTTATAGCCTGTTAACGTCTCACCTGTGGAGCCCTAAGCTGTCTATTAGACAACACAAACATGAGCGGTATCTGATGTAATACCACCAGCTAGACTGGAGTCAGCACTCTTTTTGTAGCTTGAAATCCTGAGTCAAGCATTTGGCACACAATCTTTGAGCATATTCATAGCAATCTACGCTGTCTAGCTTCAAGCTGAACAGAAAGACAGTTGTACTCAGCAGTGATCCCGTATTGCATGACACCCCCGCTATGTGCTCTAGGAGCTGTCAAATTGTTTGCGGGGAAATGGCTACCAGTATTAAAGGCATTGTTCTTGCTTTGCCTTGTCGGAAACACTAAACAGACCCAAATCAAGAGCTCTTCATGCAAGTCTGGTAAGCAGGGCTGTAGTTGTTGCTTGGTATGCAGGTGTCTGGTGCTGTAAGCATGTAATCAGTGCTCGGGTGACTAAGTCTGAAGTAGACTAATCAGAGAGAAGATGGGGCTTCTAACAGCAGGTGTAAATCAGCAATTATTTTCTCTGTCTCTATTTCCTCTCATGCTCAGCCTCTCTCTGTTTCTCTCTTTGCATGAATGAGCTCACCATTAAGCAGAACAATGCTAATGGGCCTGTGCCCTGCAACTATGCTGCCCCCCCGGGCTCAGGCTTTATCTGGCTTCTTTGCTCTCAGCTGAGATTTAATGAAACAGATAGATCTAATAGATGCATGAAAGGTGAAGTTCTTTAGCAGCATAGCTGGGTTAGAGTGTCAAACAAAAGGATCAGTGCAAGGCAGCTGGACAAGGTTGTATTTCTCTGCAAGTAGTGGGGCAGTTTGCTTTTAGCTCTTGGTTTTACAGACTGTATTTCTGCACTCATGTCTACCCTCTACTGTAAAATGTTTTCCTCTGTAAAGGGGACAAAACATTGATTTTCAGCATAGGGACAAAAAGAGTGACTTTTCAAGCCGATGGTGCGAGGTGAGAAAGGCTCAGTTATGAGTGTTGTGCCAACATCACACCTCTCAGTTTGCTACCAGGGTCAAGGGAACTCTTTTGAAACTGGAGCAGCAGATCAGACACCCTGAGTGTGATTTTTTATTTTTATTTTTTGGTCCATAGACAAGCCGTGACACAGTTTCTTGCAGGGAAATAATCGAGAATTGGCAACCTTTTCACAGGAAAGGATCAAGGGCGTAATGTTGAGATTGTATTACATTTACTATCACCAGGGGTCTTGCCAGGCCAGTGGAGTGGCTGTTGCAAGTGCCATCTTGCAGTCCTCTCTCACCTATTACTCTGTAACAAACTGCCAGTTTGGGCAGCTGTTCGAGTGAAGCAGTGATCGCCAGGGTGAGATTGTGAAGGCAGGAGGCTGAGATCAGAATCTGGTCTGATGGAGGAGGACCTGGATGGACAAACAGTCTCACTCACTGGCACAGACACTTGTGGAAACGGGTCTATACTTTATAATATTGATTGTAACACTAGCACAGGCGAGCAAAAGCAAAAAGATCACCAAAATCATTGGGATACATCCTCTGGGGAACATGACTATCTGTACCAATCTTTATGGGAATTCGTTCAGTAGTTATATATATAAAAATTATATTTCTGTCTGGACCAAAATGGTGGATAAACCATCCAACAGACAATTCAGACATGCAGCTAACTCTATACTTTACTTCCATTTTAGTTATCCCTGCTCCAATTCTTCTCATTTTTATTGCCATATCCACCATCTTACTACAAGAATGTAAGAATTTGCTACATATACAGTAAACGAAAATTTGATCATCACAATATTTATACTGTATGTATTGGATCACACTACTGTGTTTAGGAGAGTGAAATCGTGGATCATGATCTATAGTATTTGTAGTGTCAGATATGGAAGGACCCATGTCACATCACATTAGCATATGAAAGACCTGTCTGCTGAGCTGCAGGGCCGGCTGGGCTTGCCACATGGAAGAGCAGGAATAATGAGAAGCAGGACTGAGGGTCATTAGAGGCATAGAGGGTCTTTTTCACACTGGTGGCTGGTAGACTGCCAGTAGAGTTTGCTTACAAATGTGTGTGAGGGGTGAATGGGGTGCTGTGTTCGGGGATGAGCAGGGTACAAGACCCTTTTTATTGGGTTTTTTTTTTTTTAGGCAGAAATGTTAGGTTTTTTTTTATTATATTGTAGGAAGTTCTTTGAGTGATTGTAGTGCTGTTCTGAAACACATTTTAAAAGTTTGTGCTCTTGTTCTCTCACTTCCAGCTCCCTTTCTGTCTTTCACTCTTTCCATATCCTCTTACTCATCTCTCGCTCTCGCTCTCGATTTAACTGTTTCTAAACCTGTCTGGACTGTCATCGATTGGAAATTTTAATGTCTCTGTGGTCAAGTTTATCTGCGTGTTGGGCCCTGTTGGTAATACAATAAGGCTTTTAACAAGGAGAGCAGGGAGGAACATATGCACTTGCATGCACAAATACTCCACACAGACTGTATATACTCTGTACTCTCATACCACAAGCAACACAAACCAGATTTGAGGACATACTACATAAACATATATATAGAGAGACTCGCACACAACGACACACAGACCAGAATGCTTCAGCAGATGCTGTGTGGTTGTAGGGATCAGATGGACACTGTTGTATCTGTACTGAAGGAGACAGCGTTGTGGTTGTAGACAGTAGGACGCCTGAGTAAATCTGGCTTCAGCCATCTGTCCCAGCATCTCTGTGCACACAGACCGGCTCTGAGACCATTCTGCACTGTTCTTAAGGCATTTTGATTATACAAGTTTAGAGCACTCTGAAAAATCCACTGTCAACAAAGTCGGAGAGTTGATTAAAGGATTTAGTTTGATCATACAAACAAAGCAGCTTCACTGCAACTGACGAGTTAGATGAGAAGATTGATATGTACATATATTGTATGTGGCTAATTTCAGCAGAATAAAAAATTCAGAGCACGAGAGGCTCACAGCAGACACAGTCATAGCAGGAAAAGCACAGGGGTTATCAATAACATTAATGATGGTTCTGTTCTACTCAAATGTCCCAATAAGTCTTGACAGTGTGACAGTTTACCAGCATGAACAACACCAGGACCCTGACACTGACGCAGCTAAAAGGAATGAAAAGGAATCATTGATTTAATTATTAACACCTGTTCTTTTCCTACTATGACGTGTCAACTTGTTTGAAAAAGGCCTTGGACAATAATTAAAAGATGAAGACCTGCTGTGAAGAGAGAATTAGAATAATTGGTCGTCCCACTTCCCACTTATATTTATAATGAAAGCTTCAAAAATGGTCATTACAAAGTCAGAAGGAGAAAAAAAAAAAAAGCAACGGTACAGTGAAGGGGGTCTCAAGCCAATTTAGCTCTACTACTGCAGTTCAGGAAGTGCCAGCTCAGTGCACTAGTTGACTGAAACAAACTGTTAGCTTACAGCCCGCAGCCTCCTCCCACAGTCATCTCACTCATGACCTTTTAAAATGATTGCTGATTAGGAGCACTCAGTCGCCTCCAGCGAGGTGAAAAAGGAAGCAGGGAGGGCAGAGGAGAGGTGGAGGAGGGCCATCCTATCTAAACAACAGTGCGTACAGTGAGTATTTTCATTCAGTGCTTGCAGTCTTTCCACTGGGCTGAACACACACTCTGCTGATAGAAAAGCATCAGTCACTCAGTTAAGGTGTTTTCTTCAGCAAACACTGACTGTTTCACTGTCAGGGTTTTCTCCCTGCTATGATGGCTACCCCCACCTTTCTGCCACAGCAGAAAGAATGTTATCATAATGATAAAAAGGTCTCCAAGGTTTACCCTCATCCCACTTCTGCGGCAGGGATGAAGAATATTGTATACCCAGTAAGTGTTTACTGAAACATGAAAGCACATTACCAGGCCGTATCAGATGGGAACAAAAGAAAAAAAAAAAAATACAACCAAAGGGGCTAAAACAAATGGAGCTGAGGAAAGAGGGTGGGTGTGTGACGAAGCAGTGAGTAGGGGGACAGAAAGGGAGAATGAGTCAGCAGTAGTGGCTTTCGCTCTCTTTCTCTCTAAGGACAGATGTTTCCCTAGGATTAATATTCCCACTTTTTTTCATCTGCGTTATCCCCACCCTTGCCAGGTGATTTCATGCCTCCTGAGCAGCCAGAAAGGCCCTTTTTTACTGCGGCCACGATGTCCGGCCTGTCACAGATTGTGATAAATGATACTGATAAACGGGACGGACTGTAAGGCAGGGCTAAATTTAGCATTGATCACACTGTTTACACACCTGCTGCCATTCATAGCTTTTCCATTTCTTCATGAATTTTTAAACTGTGGAAATCTTTACCACTAATGACCAGTCATAATTCACTCATAGCTAGTTGTTGGCACATTGTTCTATGCTAAAGGCAGCAGTAACCAGTCATTACAGCTGCCCCCATTCACTGTGGTCACAGATTTGATAGGTGGCGATGAATTATAAATCAGTTTCCACCGATGTCTGAAGGTGGAGTACTGTGTCTCATTTTCTCAGTCCGCAGGTAATTGAGTGGGCTTTAGAAATAAGGTATGGGTCCATGATATTGATCTACCAGAGGTCTGAGAATGGTTGGTCAAATTTCAGATGTGCGACTGTGTGCACATAGATCTAGGTATACGTCTCGTGTGTGTGTGTGTGTGTGTGTGTGTGTGTGTGTGTGTGTGTGGAAATATAAGACAGAGCAATCACAGTTCAATCTGTATCCATTGTTCTGAGACTGGACCATGAAATCCTCAGACATGAATGGATTACCCTTGTGTCTGGTAATTATCTTGTAAATCCAGATCTAGTCAGATTGCTCTCACCTTCACCCCGACCTGACTTCACCTACAAATCCTTTGTTCTGTGCCATCTGATGCTTCATTTAATTCCCTTAACCTCCCCCCACTAGTTTGTATTCTACCTCACCAACCTCTGTTTTCACTGGGGTTGAGTTTTTAATTTCACCTAATTACCTCCAACACAGCTGAAGGATTTTGTTGTCACTTGTCTCTTTCCTAGCAAGGCATGTGAAACTGTTACAAATGGTTTAAAGTAACAGGTGATTCATGGCTTGTGTTATGGCCATTACTCATAAGACATTTTCAGGTTGGAAAGTCTTTTATGTGGGACATCCAAATCGGCAGCTAAACAGCATTGCATTCTGGTGCTATTTTTACTGTGTGCCTTCTAGTCAACTTCTAGAAATTTAACTGCAATTTACCATTGATGCCAAGGACATCGGCATCAATCAAAGGCACATTTTTAGCAACAGTATTTAACACGCTCACATTGACATGTTAACATGCTGATGTTTAGCAGATATGTTTACCATGTTCACCGTCTTAGTTTAGCATGTTACGTTTGCTAATTAGCAGTGTGAATGTCATCAGTGTCATAGAGCTCCGCCGCTAGCATGGCTAAAAGATAATGTGTGCTGCACAATCATTTATGTACATGATACACTGGCTCACGCACATGGGCAGACTAATAATACACTGTGAATATTCAATACAAAATGTAATGAAAACACTGTGCTACACACAAAATATATTTTTATCATCTTAAAAAAAAAGTATTAACATCTGAGAGCATCTGTAAGACAGAGTATGACGATTGGATGACTAGGACTTTTGTTTCCCGTACTGTTAGCTCAGAGAGATCCAGTACTCCACATCAGTGCCACATTTCCCTCATGTTTAGTAGCTGACGTTTCACAGTCTCTTAATTAGACAAACGCTGCCTTCTTTTACTGTGCTTATTAAACACTACTACAGATGGCATAGTTAACCTTTTGAAGAGAGCCCTTTGTGTCTCAATAATCCTCAGTGCTGTTATAGTGCACAGTGCTCCATAATTACGGCTTGGCCTTGACCTTCACTGAGTCTGTTGCCAGTAAGAAGCAATAATTGAATTGTGGAGTCAAAGCACCTGGTAGTCCATTTGTTCTTCATGTTAATTGTGAATGTTAATTAAGTTCTCTCTTGATGTTGGCAGTGTTTCCTTCTTCTGTTTGTGTCCATACAGCCAAAGGCTGTTGACGCATGTGCCTTACAGCAAAGTCAGGCCAATAACCACCAAACAGGTCTGCTCCCCTCAGTGGCCACCTCACGCTGACTTATTAAAATTTAACAAAGAAACCGGGCGTCTTTTACTCATTTTCACTGTTCAGTTGCAGAGGTGTTGATTCAAATTCATAGAAAGAAGCAATGCATTTTATAAAGGCAGTATTTATTGCATTACTTTTGCACTGGGAGTTATTTTTTACATCTAACACTGAATCTGCTTTCAAGAACCAGCAGCTGCGCGCGCACACACACACACACACACACACACACACACACACACACACACACACACACACACAGAAAATGAAATTTCATGAAAAAACAAAACAATTTACATCATGCCTGACTGACACATGTAGTGACTATTTTTAAATAAAGAGAGTGAGGAGCAGGTAAATGAGGAAGTTATTACCCTATTACTGCTCAATTTAAGAGAAAATTAAATGTGGAAGGAACATTTTATTCCAGGTTTTTAGTAGTTAAGAAATAAAGAACCTCAATCTTATTATCATCCATTCACATGATGATATTTAAGGCCAAATTGGAACCAACATGTCATCCAATTGATATGTCTAACACTAGTTGTGTATTAATCGTTTTTTCTCCCCACAAGATTAAAAGGTCTAATAAAAAAAAAAAACGCTGGAAGGCCATTTCTCCACCATGTGGGGAAGATTAGGGTGGACAGACGCTAATCAACTGCCAAGGGAGACCAAAGTGATGGACAGAGAGAATGAAAGAGAGATTCATGCTACATTCAGAGTAGGAGGTGGGAAGAAGAGAAAGGCGAGGAAGAGAATGAGGGACAGAAACCCAGATAGAGAGGCAGAGATTATACTGAGTCCTCAGGAAATGAATTCAACCTGCTGCTCAGGTTTTCAGTGAGCTTTGCAACTTAGTGATCTGACAGTGAAGTCTGGACTCTAAAACCACAAGTAGACATTGTCATCTTTTCCAGCTTTTGCACATCACATTGCGTTCAGATATTGTCTCCACTAAGGCAGAGTCAAGGTCACCTGAAGGAGTTTTTCCATGTACATGTATACGCCTGTACTGATATTCTCATTAGCATTAAATACAGCTTATTATATTATTACCCAGCAGGCTTGTCACTGACTTGGCTCGAACAAGGCCACTGGCTGCGTCTGGCCCAAACCTGCCGGCATCCTCCCAGCAGAAGACCGGAACCACAATCTGTCACCACCACCAACTCCTACTGTAGTACAGTGCAGCTCTGTGCTGCTATCACCACCTCTCCTGCCGTCCTCCATCCCCCACCAGCCTTCATCAAGCCCTCCTACAGCCTTTACTGCTCCAGCTCCACCATCCTTCCCTCAAACCCTCCATCCATCCTGATCATCCTATCTCACTAATACTATATACTGTACTGCACTCTGATTCCACCATATTTTCACATCATCCATCATCGACCTTTTACATTAGAATTAGAATTGTGACAATTCCTACATAATTAGGAAAATACAGGCAGCCAAAAGCAGAAGGGGCAAAAGTCAGGGCTGCTTCTGTTGCCATAATTTGATCATTGAAAGTAAAAGAGGAAATAAAAGGGTTAGGACTTTGGAAAACAGAAATGGGGAAAAAAACTGAATGAAAACAAAGGAGATATGTTAACATGACACATTTGAAAAGATGAATTTTCAGTCAGCAGCCCTCCCCTCCTCTGCGTTGTCATAATACGATATTAAAATGCCACAGCAGATGGAAAACAATTATATTGTGTCTAGATAGACATTCATAATACATTTAAACACAGAAGAATTCAACAAGTATTAGTGTGTGATTGTAGCAATATGTCAGCTCTCAACTCTACTGACATTTATGATAATAATATTGGGTCTAAATTGGGGGCTACCAGGTGTGGTTGAAGCAACAAAAATGGGGCTGAAAGCTGAACTCCAACGATTTAACACGTGGTCTTGGGGACTATACTGCATATGTGGAAAAAAAGTTGTATAAAGCCTTTTGTGGCTCCAGAAGGAGCTGCGCAGAGTCTGATGAACTGCCTCAAGTGATGTCACTTTGAACATGAAAACATTTGAGGGTGTGGAGTTAAAAAGAAGTGAGCTTACCAGACCTCTGTAGCCCGCTCCTCATCTCTGTTTGAGGCTAGCAGCTCAAGGCTACATTAGCCGCTGCTAGCATAACACACCCCGAATATCGGATCTGAACTGTCTGTTGCTCTGATCTCTATTCTGACATTGGTGACAGATGATTGTCTTGCTCACCAAACTCCTCTGAAGGCAACAGCAGGAGCAAACAGACAAACTGAGGAAATGGTATAACACATTGGTGCATAGATTGGGTTGCAAGAAGTACAGATAAAAAAAACACCCCTACATTTCGGGTATTAGGTGGAGCAGAAGTTACTTATCAGTAGTTGTTATGGCACATGCAGATTATTGCAGAGGATACAAGTCACAGTCTGACTTGTATCCTCTGCAATAACAGAAATAACAGGTAATTGTCTTCACCTGATGAATATGGTTGGTTAGTATTCAAATAAAACTAACATTTTTGGGTGTGAAAACATTGACACTCACCTTTTTAAATGTTCAGCAACACAGCACAGCCAGGAGTGGTGTCACAGCCTCTTCCCTTACGTAGAAAATTGGAGTCTAGACATTATCTAAAGAAAAACTCAGTCAACTCCAAAATCCTATAGAGGCGAAACAGGCACGCTGGATCAGTATTAATGAACACTGCAAAACAGTCAGCAGAAATATCTCTAGAGACGTTTATTATGCGCATGCAGTCTGTGAAAAAGTTTTTCTCTCTACAGAGACAGCAGGTTTGCAGAAGCTGACTCTATAGCTCGGATGATGGAAAGAATGAGTTTTATCCAAAAATGATTTACTATGAAATTGACGTTTTTGATGAGCAGGTAGGGGCACCACAGGTGAATAAGAAAAGAATAATCAGAATTAAATTATACATCTTGAAAAAGGCATTTCCAAAAACCTCTGTATAATGCGGCCCTCTTTATTTGGTCATTGTTGTATATGTATGCTGAAATGAGAACCAGCGCTCTAATAATAAGTGACGTCACTGATAAGCAAAACCAATGACTATGTCCATCATTAGCCTTTTCATGTGATTATAATTTTATCGGGCCCCGTAATCACAAGTTTCCATTATAATGAGAGCACAGGTGGAAAGGAAGATAGATGGAAAGGTTAAGCAAAAACAAATCTGGAATAACTGAGGTGCGTGGGGGCTGTGATTACTCTGATTAACAAGGCCATTGCCTCTAATTGCTTCCAAGAACTGACTGTCAGCTAGTAAATACTGGACTGCAATAACACA
This sequence comes from Maccullochella peelii, assembly GCA_002120245.1. Classification (NCBI taxonomy): domain Eukaryota; kingdom Metazoa; phylum Chordata; class Actinopteri; order Centrarchiformes; family Percichthyidae; genus Maccullochella; species Maccullochella peelii. The sequence continues at coordinate 147,297 of LKNJ01000919.1, forward strand.
CTTAAGTTCACATTGTCATTTGATACATTGTTTTAAAAATATTGATTGTATTTGAGTCTTGGTTGGTTTGGTAACACCTGTGGTTACTGCTAGTAACAGCAAGTGTGCGGGAATGGCGGACTCCACCACTAACAATGAAAACTTGTAGTGAAAAAAAAGAGTATTTTAAACGTTAAAAAGCTAAATTAAAATCGTTTTTTTTCACACTGAAACATTTACAACTATTTAACGTCCTAAAAGTGAGTTAAAATGTTTGTTATTCCAATTCTTATATAAATGTGAGTAGGTTGATCCCTTGCATTCCCCACTTCTCCACATGTCCTGACTGAGGCAAATTGTGGCTTAACATCAAGCCAGTTGATGCTTCACTTGATGCCAGCCAGAAGACAGGATTCAGCATCCTATAACGTAATACTCGGTTAGTTTTAGCACACAACTTTTCAGACTGCTGTAACTTTTTAATATGTTTTGGTTTCAGAGTTTATCGGCGGAGTTTGGAGAATTGGCTCGACAGCTTATCATCAGTATGGTATAAACAAAATAAATAGATAATATCTGAGTTTAACACTTTATTTAATGTATTGTATTTTAAAAAACTGTTCTATTCTAAAATTAGTCTAATTTAGGAGTTTATTGATACAATTTCAGCAGAATACTGCCCATCTTTATTTGATACACAACATGTGTAAAAATGTGAACCACGTCTGTTTATTTTTTTCTGGGATGACTACGGGGGAGCTTTTTCTTATCCGAATCGTGGGTCTAAGGATAGAGGCCGTTGTATGCTGTAAAGCCTCTTGAGGCAAATGTGTGATTTGTGATATTGGGTTATATAAATAAAATTGGCTTGACTACGGTATCTGAACTATTGTGATCTAGACATCAAAGAACTCCACATGAACTTCAGGTAGAATTATATGCTGGTTCCAAGCTTTCTGACTCATGTTCAAGACTTGTTTGCTTATTCACTGACTGAACTCACAGGCCCCCCAAGTGCAAGGTTGAACCCTTTGCACTCCTGATGTTCTATAAATATATTTTCACGTCCGCTCAGATTCATCATCACATCTTCTCCCCTCCCTCACAATCCTCCTCTCACATGATGTATTTCTGTTTTGTAGTTGGTAACTTAAAAATAGCCCAACTGAGACAGTTTTTGACAGTGAGAGAGCCTGTACCCTGGCTGATTCTCTCTTCATTTGGTTTTTCCTACCAACTCCCTCAGATGTCTCCTCTCTGCTGATGAGAGCAGTCTGCGCTTTCATCTTCACTTTAGTTGTCCTTCCGTCTTTTATTTTAAGAAAGTGTGCAATGGCTTAGTCCCCCCCCCCGATGAAAAGCCTTTGGATTAAGATGTGTGGAGGGCGACAGAGAGGATGAAGAAGAAGAAGAGGAGGAGGCAGAGAAGAAGAAAGAGAATAGAAGAGGGAGGAAAAGGAGGACAAGATAAAGAGAAGAAAGTGATGTGAAGAGCAAAATGGGGGAAACACTGAAGGAGTCGAAGGAGGATAAAAGAGCATCAATTTAGTGTGTGTGTGTGTGTGTGTCAGACTAAACATCAGGGAAGTTTGACTTGTGTTGGTGTTGGGTATTCAACATCTGTTAAGCTTCATGTGCAACAGTTTGTGTTGTATTTCTTCTTGGTTAGCTGTTACTTGGCTGTTTATTATCTCTCCGTCGGCTCCTTTGGAAAAACACAAAAACTGGCTCGCTGTTGCTATGCGACTGTTTAAAACAGTTTCAGAACCAGTTTGAAGCCCTGCGATCTTTTGCTGGAATGATTTAATGTTGAAATCTTCAAAACCATCAGCACCCTGCATACTGAGCCTGGATGCTAAATGCATGAATACCACAGAGCTGTCAGGAGACTTTCTGTTAGAAAGGAAGGCTAGGAGAAGTCGTTAGTATGGGCGGAATTCCTTTGTGAGCTGTGTATAGGTCAGCTGATCTGTCATTCACACCTGTTAGTGGTACCATTTACACCTGGCACTAAAATGTAATAAATAAATGTTTAAGAAAAAAATCTGCTCAGCAAGTTGAAAGATCACTTATCTCCGCCTCTTCCTGCTAACTCAAGCAAGCCCATTTGTCTGCCAGCCCCGCCTAACTAATTTGCATATTGAGAACCGATCCCAATTTGGGCAGAATGGAGATGACATGAACGCTTATTAACACAGGTGTAAATGTATAGCCCGGTGGATCACCTGTCATTGTATCCAGGTAAAGATCACATGCCAGGTGTAAAATGAGGCCAGTGATTTAAACAGTATGATTTAGGTTGTCAAGAAAAAGATCTCAAGTGAGCTTCAAATTAACTAGTTAATACGTATTGTTCCAACCACTTCTAAAGACCATAGTGTTCATATGCTTGCTCTGAATGCCGCATTCAAAGAGCGAGATGAATCGTAGAGATGAGAATAACAACGCACACGTTTGGACAGTCTTTCCTCAAAGGCATTCGTGATGTTGCACTTGACTGCACACACAAAAAGTGACCAAAGAATGATAAAAGAGAGCTCTAGAGAGAAGTTCAAATCCTGCCTACTTTCACAGCTCAGCATACCAGGCCAATCTCTGTGTGAAGCAGGCGTGGTGTGTTGTCAGAAGCAGTCTCCTCTGATTCCGCCGTCAGAAAAGGTGCTTCAGATGCTGTTGGATGATGAGCGTACTGTGTGTGTTGGGATACGTGTCCCAGTCATACACGTTGTATTGTACTTATGAAGTAAGTTTGGGTTTATTCTGAAAACACAATATAGTCATTAGTGGTTCAGTGACTTGCCAAATAATTACATACGAATAGCACTGATCATTCAGCTGGGAATAAGTGAATGTGAATTGTGATACATACAGTCAGAATACATCTTGTTTTTATATTAATTTAGCCCAGTCACTGTATATGCTGACCAATAAGTTCTACTGTAGGCAACAATTGGTATTGGCTTAACATGAACAATGAGCAGTTAAGTGATTACTGTACTTTTAAATAGTGAACAAAATCATTCATAAGCTAAGTTTACATCTCTATACATTAACCATGTCCATCTAAAATAATAAAAAAATCTAATGTAATTAGTCTAATGTAAATTCAATATCTTTCTCATGAATTGTGGAGATCAAAAGAGCCTAATCTTGTACTGTAGGGTGCAAATGTGTGCAACGGCATACAACCCAACACATCTTCCCATAAAGATGTCTGGCTTTGTGGTGATGCTGGTATACTTCATGCTTTTAACTCTGATCCTACTGATCTATATTTAGACAGGTGCAGGTGATAAAAGGGAATTGTGGTGATATTCTTTGGGTCACCTTTTAAGGTCCCTTATGCACACTGGCAAACAGCAAAATCTGAGAGTTTCTGTTCTGCCAAAACCCAAATACTTTCAGCCCCATACTTCACATTCCTTCCTGCCTCATGCACATGATTCTACTGAAGTTAGCTACTTGATCAAAGTTTCATCCAGTAATACAACGGATTAACTAAAGTCAGCAACCTACCTCTAACCTTACTTTGATGTATCAGAAATATAACGACAATGGCGCTGCATTACAGTGCGTCTTCTTTTTTTTTTTTTAACAGAAAAAGAGAGCAGGTCCACCGTACCCGGTATGAATATGAATTTGTGCTTAGGATGTTATAAATATTTCATCATTGCCCAGTGCTGCAAACATATGTATAAGTGCATACAGTACAGTGTGCACTCATACATGTCATACACACACACACTTTTGTTTAATGGCAAGGAACATCGCATCAATGGTCTTGTGTTTAAGTATTAACACTCATACAGAGAGTAAAGGAGGGTCATGCATTCTATTCAGTTCAACTGAAAAGGATTCTCAGACTTAATGTAGCTTCTGAGGAAATGAAAATGTGGATGATTCAGCGCACTGCATACAATTTGTTCTTTACACGTGTGGTGAGTCTGAAGCCCCCCCCCCCGCTGATGCTTTGATTTCAGTTATTCTTTGTTCATTTGCTTTGGCGTAACTGTATGGGTGTCACGCTTTTGTTTTTAAAATGCTAAAAAGGGTATTTGTTTTATCATGAGGTCCATGTTAAAGAATACATGTTGCTTACTTAGCACCTCATTGTAATCATTTTTTAGAACATATTCAGCTGGAAAAACCGTTTTCGTCAGTTGAGAAGCATGAAATTAGATGGTACAGCACGTAACCACAGAGGGCATTAACAGTTGGTGGGAAGTGCTGGCTAACGCAGGACTGCTATTTATATCAGAAACTGTAATGAGAGATTTGGGTGAAACTGGCTGAGCTAGTCAAGTTCATGAGGACTTCATGAGTGTGTTTATTAATTCAGAATGCTCAAATATATATGGATGGGAAAGGGGTTTCTTTTAAACGTTTCATATTTTAGTAGGCGAGACCTAGCAAGTGTTTTGTAAACGTGTTCCCTGTGGGTTGCATTACTACACCGAGTTTGCCATCACAGAAATTGGGTTTTGATGTTGTTGTTGTTGTTGTTGTTGTTGTTGAATGAAAGCAAATGGCATCTAGAGGGAGATAAATAACATGGTAGCTGATAACAGCATGTAAAAATTGTTCTTCTTTGAGGTAGAGAGCACGCTGAAAATAAGCATTCCCTTTGGGCAGAAATGATCCTTTCAGCAGAGTGAAGACGTACACTTTGGCCACTGTACAAAAGCACAATTTCTCTCTCTCTGTCTCCCTCTCTCACACACACAGATCTCATCAGGACCCCTGCTTCCTCTGTACTCTCTTCTCCTGAATATCCACCATTTTCTTCATTCTCTGCCCACCACTTTATTCCCCAGACACAGTCTTGGTGGGATAACAGAGAACTGAAGGTCACGGCTCCTTTTACCCCCTCCTGCTTATTTGTTGACCTCCCTAATGGACCAAGGAGGGAAATTTTACTCTAACCATCAGATACAGAGAACGCAGATATATTTCTCTCGAGGCTCTCTCATTGCTGCTAAGGTGATGGAGATGACGGCTGTCTCAAGTGGCAATTGGAAATCTGGGATGTGTGTGTTTTAGGTTATTTTGCAATCCTCATATTTTACACTGGTCATCAGAGCTCAGAGGGGTGCCAGTGACACCAGGTATGCTGTTTCCTTTAAGATAGAAAAAAGAATTGAGCCAGTCTTCATGTTATTCATACTGATACTTAATATTCTGGCTATATGACACATTTTCACAGAAAACGGACAACAAGTTAGCTCATTAGTTTACTGACATCAATATAAATAATAAATATAAAATACAACTTTAAAGCTGCAATGTTCTTGGAAAAATGGTTCAGGTGACAGTGTGTAATGTCAAAGTTATCCTGTCTGCTGGATGTGTAAATAGGCAAGAGTTTGCTACTAACTTGCCACATTAACTTCATATGGTGATTAAATGTCACAGTTGTGTTTTTAGTTGCTTGTTTCGCCCCCAAGTGGCCAAAAAATAAACAAATGCAGTTGTAAGCGATCAAATAAAACATCAAATCCAAACAGTAAACGGGAAAATACAATTTTGTAAACACACAAACAACTAGAGCCCGACGAATACATCGGCATGACTTTTCATTTACTGTTGATTTTCAGCTGATTTAATCCTACCACACATACATTGTTTGGTGTGTATGTAACAGGAAATTGCAGTAATATATGTAATATATAGTGACGCCATGTTTCAAATTCAATTCACATGCAGCTGAAAGTTAGAATGGGCTGAGGCAGGAAGAGTCTGTGTTTCCTCTCATCTGTATAGATCCTGTGACTGAGAACAATCATGTGTTTCAGTTGTGATGGAAATATTTATTTAGCCTAATATTAATTCCCTATTTCACTACTGTTGCTGCCTGTGCCGTTAGTGCTGCTCTCTCCATTGAAGCCTATGCATTTTCAATATAACATACGAGCGTCTGTCAGCCTTCAGTGGTCTATAAATGAATTATCCTTCAGTCTGTCTTAACAAACACATACTGTAACTTTGGGTTCATATTTGGTGTGTTGGTAGCAAAACAACTACGTACGTGTGCGCGGGCGTCTGTTTGCACACATGCGTGTGAGTCGACACGCGTGCGCGCGCTGTCCATATCCATGCCCTAGCCTGAGTCGTGCAGCTCATTACGTTTGATCCACGCGGGGCTCCTGCGCCTGCACTCGGCACTTGGCAGACAGTGGTGTGCTTCTGCGGCTGATGCTGATACCGCGGCGCTCAGTTCATCACAGTCCTCCTCCGGTCACGGCGAAGCAGTCTGGGGATGCGCATCTGGACCACAGAGTTTCCCGGGGACAATTACGCGTCGAGGCGCTCCGCTGTACTTCTCCCTGTCCCCCTGACCCCACAGAGGAAATAATCACACCGGCTGAGGACAGTTTGGCTATTTTTGAGAGAATGGCAGGCGCAAAGTGCCTTCTGAAAACACCGAGGTAAGAGACTGCTTATTATCCCAGGATAAAAAAGAATGCCATGAGCATATAGGCGCATATTCCCAAACGAAATCAACATACTGTCTCTATAGTCAATTTAATTGTACTTTATAGTGTATTTGTTGCCTCTGTGGTGCCACTCTAATATGTTACTACAATATTCACATATGGATGTGCTGTGGTTTGTAGCACCCTTTTTAAAATAGAGCATTTCAGATATTTTTACAAAAGCACTGGAGTCTTTCACGTTGTATTGAATCAAAGCGTACAGATTTTTTTTTTTTGACTGTGCAAAGTGAGTCAGTTTGTGTTTAGTGTTGAAAAAAGCGCACCAAAATCCACGCAGCGTTGCAGTAAAGCCGCTCTCAGTGTTTGTGCAGTAAACAAGATGTTCCAGCTTGCCTGGCCTGCGTGGCAAGTCACGTTTCAAATAGAAATGTTCGATTTTCACACTTCGGTGTGTTTTTGAATAAGCTTTAGTCCTTTTTCCTCAGTGGTAACTGTCAAAATTAGAGATGAAATTAAAGCTTTCTGCAGTCTTCAGAACCTAAACTTACCGCATTGGTTCTTTTGTGCTTTCCAAAGCAGTAAAATCCGAAAGCTGTACCACCAAAAGTTGACTGTTTGTGCACTAGTAAACTGGCTATCTGGCCTCTGAAGTCCGGAAAAATCCTCAACCACACAGTCTTCAACAGTAAACAGCTGACCGAGGGCTGTCCTTAAAAGCCAGGCGTTTTCAGGGGTTAGTTGTGTCCTCAGGCTGATGTCTGCTTGGGTACCTGGGGCCTCGGGAGCACGAGAGCGCACCAACCTGTCAATCATCACCGTGGGCGATGGAATGGTCGTTAAGCGCAAAGATTAGAAAACAGGAATTCGTGCGTGACAAATCCATCCCGCTGGTCTTCCTCAATTTTCTGCAAAAATCACTCAACACTTGCATGAACACCACAGACACACCAGTCTGTGGTGTTTTTTAATTACATTTTTTACAGTGTTTTTCACTTCCATCTTTTACAGTGTCCGCTTCCAATTTTCTGCATGCATCCAACATATTCACTGCAGAATCAGTGTATGTGTGTGTGTGTGTGTGTTGGATGGGTGTTTTTGATGTGTGCCTTGCAGATATAGCAGCTTATTTAAAGCACATCATATCCACTCATCTCCAGTACATCATCCTTTTTTCTTTTTCTTTTTTTTTCTCCGTGTGCCTGGCGATTCACAGTGAACTCACTTTTCCAGTGACATAATTATTTACATCTGGCATGTTCACTGACTGCAAATAGATACAGTTGTGTGATCCCTCTGGGGCTTTCAAAATGAAATGCTTTTAATTTGCTTTGAAATATGTGGATTACAGGGAAAAACAGCTGCTCCTATTTAAGTATGCATCCCCAGCCTCTTTATTTTCCAAATTGATCCTCATTAATGCCATTCCAGATAAGCTTCGATTTGGCTTATCTGAGTGAAAGCATGCATGGAGGATAATGATGCGTTCCTAGATTTTTGAGCTTGCTATGTTGTGTTCAGGCTCGCCATAGTCTGACAGGCTTTCCCATCACTACAGATTGTTGAATAATTTTGCCTCATGCACCAAATGAAGGTCACATGTTGCGTTTCCCTGTTTGTACTGCTGTGATCCTCTCTGTTGCCATTGCTGCCAAAGTCAAATTTCATGATTTGGCAAAGTGGCCATGAATTTTTGAAACTTAAATGCTTAGCTGCATGCAGTATGTGTGCCATTTCCTCGTGCAGAAATTGCAAGGTCTCTTAAACACTGGTAGCCTTCTGCAAAAAGCTACAGTTCACGAATGGGCCCAACATGCAGTTGGCTTCGCCTTCATGCTATAGGGAGAGTCGGTGTATTTCTTAAGTGCAAACTGGGGCATCAGAAGCTGCCCTGACCCTGTCATGCTGGCCTGGGACTGATCTAGGTGAAGGAAGGAAGTGCCACTGCGGTACAGTGTGAACAAATGTGACAGACAATGGGCTACTCCTGTCAGAGCAGAGAGAACCTGTCCTTGAGTGTTTGACAAGAACTTGCTCTGACTAAGTCAACTCCGTGCCCTTTTTTGCCTTGCAGTAACTTCCAGTCGTCTGCCATGTTTGAAGGCTCCGAGTCTGTCGAGGTGGAGGGCGGCAGCACGGATTGCACCGTGGCCTCGTCCATCAGCGCCTGCAAGAAGGTAAAAACTGAGCTGTGTCTCGTCTTTGTGTTGGGATGGAAGTGTACTTTCATCCACCTGTGTTCCTCTGTCTGCTGTATGACCACTTGTCAACCACTTCTTTTTTTTTTTTTCTTCTCTGTTCATGCGCCTGCGCACCTGTCCATCATATCCATCTCCATGTCAGTTTATCTCTCTGTTTGTTTCCAGCATTGGAAGGGATTTTCATTTCCTCCTCCGGGGTGCCTGTGACACCCAGGGGTTGTGCAATAAGAGGAACAGCCAGGCCCTCAGGTCAGCCCAGTAGATTTATCATCTCCCAGCACCAGAGAGACAGGAGGGGAAATAGCACAGATCAGTGGGCTGAGGTGGAGGCAAGATTGAATTTCCTTTCAAAGTGTGTGTAGGTCTTATTTGTGTGCGTCCCTCACTGTATGTGTATGTGCAGGTGGACTCGCTGGTGTGCCTCGCTAATTAGCCTACCTCTCATGATCTTAACTGACTTCCACTCGAGTGTCCTGTAGAGACGCAACGTGAGGTCTTTCTTATAATTGGGCCTCGTGCTCCGCTGACCTGTGACAGCAGCCTTTGATATGATCGCTCTCAGGGAGATCAGCCGAGTCTACGTCACCTTTTACCTGGCCGAGGGCCTGCACAGATGGCCTATTCCTGGGGGTGCAAGCATGTGGGGGCAGGATTTGTTACTAAAAATACACAGTGTGAATGAACAACACACACGTCATATCCATCATATGTCAAAGTAATTGCATAAGAATTATTTTATTTATGGCATGTGATTTTAATGTTACCTGCTGTTTTTTCTTCTTCTTTTACAAATAAATAAATAGAAATATACCACATGGTCAAACCCTAGCGTTGTGATAAGCATCAAGGGAATCTTTAATTTCATCCTTGCAATTAAATTGGCATTGTAATTGGGTGGTTTTAAAAACCGCAATGTTACTAGTTTATGACAAATGAATATATCAGTCAGTAGGACAAAGATGCTTGTCTGTCATTGACAAAGGCAGCTCCATGACTGTAGCTTTCACCCTAAAGGCTTCATTAAAATGTCCCTCCAGGAGGGGAAACAATAACTGTCGTATATATACTGTGCAGTGTCTGGTTAGCTGACAGATTATTGATCCTGTGCCGCGGACACTTATCCTGAAATAAAGGTGCTGGAGAAAAGGTCAATTGATCCCAACAACCAGAGGGGCAAACACAGAGACTGTCAGATGAAAGTGAATGTGTGACTCACACTGTGTGTGTGTGTGTGTGTGTGTGTGTGTGTGTGTGTGTGTAGTCGCGCGCTCCATGTGTGTCGCTGTGTAGTGTGATTTCAGTGCTGCTGTACCTGAGCGGGGTTTATCTGTGTGCTGCAGGTGCTGTGCAGCAACAGCGTGCTGGACTCGTCGGAGTACTGGCTCAGGAATGAGAAAGCTCTGTGCAGACTGGGCCTGCTGGACGACGACACGGAGGGCAGCTGCACCATGGTGAGTAGCATGCTGTTGATGATGAAACATGCGCACCCTTTTGGCAACAAAGATGGACCAAGTCATCTCTAGTGTAGAGTTTTTAAAGCCGCGGGAGGCATTTTCGTGGGCCTCAAATGACAGCGAGGCAACGCTTTGAGTTTTAAGGCAGAAATGATGCGAGATGACATCTGAAAACTGCACTCTCTTCGGCCTGCTTCGTCTGAGTGGCTTGTGGGCATGGGGATGGTGAAAAAAAGTGTTTTAGCAGCAGGTTGCTGGTGCTCCCTTGCACAGTTCTTGTTCTTAAGGTTTGATGTGTCGCTTCCTACGTGTTGAGAAAATGGACATGATTTAGGCTAAAACAACGGATGTGCTTACATTATCAAGTGCTGCAACTGCAAGATATGGTTCTCCTTTACCCTTTCCTTAGAAATAATTTAAGAAAATGTAACAATGGAGAGAATTTTACATACTAAGATATTTTTTTATACAAGTGACAATAGTGTAGTAGAAACAGATCACCCAACCAGCATTGCAGAAGTGAGACACTAGTCCAAATGACTGAAGATTTGTTGAAATTTGTGATTTTGTGAATTGTAACTGTACTCCATGTGCATCAATAGCTTGTGCGAGCGAGTTGATGTTCAGGTATACTGTATTTATGCATATCAACTGTGATAGACGTGGAACTTTCAACCAGAGAGGGGTTAGTCTTTAAGTGTCTTGCTCGTGGGTTTGATGGAAGGGAAAAATCCCCTTAATAACTATTAATGAATTAATTAAACCATAATCAATGCTACTTCTGATGTTGTCAGGCGGTGCTGATGCTGAATTTTATAGAATTGGTGCACTCGCTGAGGGTCATGTTGCTGCCAGTTCTGTGAATGAATGGGGGATTGGGCTTGCATTTTGGGCTTGTGTTATTCTTGAAAATGAGTTGGAAAAGTACATTTATTTTTGCATCTACAAATAGAACATAATTTCTCATAATCATTTCTCTGCTGCTTGAAATACACCAGAAGATTTTGTTTGAGTAGATGTTATAAACTATGCAATTTCATTCTTCTGAAAGATTGTTAAAAGCTCAATTTAGTCTCAGCAGGCAATTTATTTTAAAGGGAGATGGTGTTGTTGTAGAGTAAATGCATGTCTGTTGATTTGATCACACTCTGTGACTGGAAATAAAACAAGCTATCACAGAGCAGCCATCTCTGCTGTAACACAAACTTTAAAGGATTTCAGTAGTTTGACTCTCTCCTTAGATTAGGAGAACTACACTCTTGTTGGACTGATTTGGGTTTGGCTGACAACAGGAAAACCACACAACTGTACACTGTACCATTTGTTTGTTGTTTGGTACATTGTGTGTGGTTGTTAATGAGCCATTTTCAGGCTGTCCTTGCGTTCTGTTTGGTGCATGCTGGGATAGATTGAGCAGAAATAGAAATCTTGAAACACCATGACAAAATTCTGATTATTTGAGCTGACATGGAGAGGCAGACTCGTTCATATCCAGTACCTACTGATCTATTGGCTATTTCTGTAACCATTAAGTGACTATGTTTAGCTTTTAATCATGGTGTTTTCAGTCTTTATGAACCCTGATTTACACAATTTGCCAAAAGTCCATAAGCTTGCAGCATCATTTTACATTTCCATTTTTTTCATGTTGTCATATATCACAGTTACAGTGGCATATGCAACATTTTGATTAGTGGCAAATGACACAACACTGAAGATAACATACTATAATTGGCTTTTAAAAACATAGAGATCAGTATAGAAATAGTTAGAAATGAAAACACAAATTACTCATCTATATTTCTCCTAAATATTTTTTTGTGTGTAGAATTTGACGTTTAGCGAGGATATTCTGGACACAGTGTGTGTTTGGATGATGAAGGACAGTGTTGGTCGTTTAGGCAAGGACGTGGGACTTTAGAAAAGACATCAAGAGAGAAAGCAAAAAGGAGAGCGGCTTCTAGCTGTAGAGGACGCACATGCTTAATCCTCTCTGTCACCCAATTGTGATGTGTCACCTTTGATCACTCATTCATTTGAAATGGCAAGTTAAGCATGAATTGCATTTAGGATTTACATCTGTCAGTGGCTCAAAGGCATTCTTTAGTATGGGGGAGACAACAGACGTGATTCTTAGTGCATGTGTTTCAATTCAATTTTACAACTGGCATCTTCAGGCAACTTATATAAACTGCATCAAAACTCTAAATAAACTAACACTGCATCAAGCCCAGGATTTTTTTTAACGGTTTGATTGAAGAAGAGTATGAAATACATAATCTAGTCTCTCTAATAACATCAACTGAAATGTAGTTTCTCAAAAGGAATGACACATTCACCCACACTTCGGTGATAGCCTAATAATACGTCTGAATTTCATCTCCTCAGGGGTAAAACCAGTTTTCTCACCTTTATCTCCTATGCGTCACTCTTTGCCAGTTTTTTTTCTGAAATTATACCCCAGCACTGTCTTTGAGCCACGACCTCACTGATCCAGAGCCTCAACTTCATGATCCAGGTTTAATTACAAGAGCAGTGGGGTCAGTGTCACAGATCTGGATTGAAGTCGAGTCCTTAAAATAAATCTTCCCACAGAAAGATGCAGAGACAACTAGTGATAAGCTGTTTCTCTACAGACTAAAAGCTGAGGATTTTTAGCTTTAAGGATGGCAGTCTCTCAACTACCACTGGATAGATTGCAATGTAATTTGGTACACACATTCATGGTCCCCTCAGGATGACTTGTACTAACTTTGATGATCCCTTAACTTAGCACCATCATCAGGTCAAAATGTCAATGTGTCCAACCTCTTGGTATCACCACTTTGTGTTTAGGTGCTAAGTAGTAAATGTTAGCATGCTAACGCGCTAAACTAATATAGTGAACATGATAAATAGTATACCTGCTAAACATCAGCATGTTAGCATTGTTACTGCGAGGATCTTAGCATGCTGAGATTAGCATTTAGCTCAAAGTGCTGCTACGCCCATGTACAGCCTCACAGAGCCGTTAGCATGTCTTGTTTTAGTGCTACTTCTGTACGTCTCTCAGTTCATAGCACAGTTAGTGTTTTAATGGGAGGTCAACATCAAGAATTCTATGTAACAAAAGGGTATTTAATCACAGCAAACGAGCATAACAGGGTTTTCAAGCCTTATCTAAAGGATGCCATTAAAACTTCCTGCAGTTTGTCCTCAAGAGTTACTTTTAATTCCTCCGTCATGAACTGTTGCTGGTCCGTCTCATGCAGAATAAATGCCAGTAACACACAAAGTGTTTTGACATTTTCTTTTTCCATACTCTTCCCTAAAACATGCCTCAAGCGTTTGATAAGCATTACCAAGGTAACAGGAATAGCAGTAATTTAGCAAAGAGCACCGTTGTCGCACACTCACGTCGCACTTCGTAAGTGTGAGCAGCCACGTGCTGAATTGAATGTTCCTGAAACCCCCAGACACCAGTTGTATTTTCTAGGACAAGACGTACACACGAGTTTTATCAGAGATTTTCTCTGAATTGTTTTATATTTGATACAGCTCCCAGTATATACCAATTCAACAATTTTGGCAATGCGCTTTCATTAAAGATAAGTGGATTTTTGGAGGGTAAATGGTCTGTACATCAGCCCAACATGCTGCTGATCATTAGATCCTGTGAAGTAGATCTGAACATCGCCATGACTCTTTTCCTCCTCATAATTTTTTACTTGAAATGCTATTTGTGGCTGCTGCCAGCTTGAAAACAAAGACATCACTTGTGCTGTCCTTGTCTCTGCAGAGCAGGCCGCTTCTCATCAAGCTCGTACCTGAGTCTGGGATTACAGGGAAAGTTTTATCTTCATTTTTCTTTTGTGAATTGTTAAAACAAAGCAGCTTCATCTTCACCGTGTCTGTTTAAACAAGACAATGGTCGCTTGTTTTCTTTACCTCGTGTCTGCTGCGAACAGATGCAGCCCGTCCTCCCGCAGCGTTGCTCTCGGACTTCGACGTGACAGATTGCTCCTCTGACTCTCTCGTTTGGCTTTTTCATGGTATTACAGGGGCCAATCAATCAAGCGGGAACTCATGACTGATGACACTGTGTGAGAAATAAATTCTTCTTTCCTGGCCTTAACTGTACAGGGAGGCAGAAAGAAGGCAGAGTGTGGAAAACGGGGGGGGGGGGGGGGGGG